>JACYXH010000615.1:97500-105000 GCA_026745465.1 Lota lota | reverse complement strand
TGTGTGTGTGTTTCTGTCTCTCTCTCTCTCTCTCCCCTCTGTCTCTCTGTCTCTCCCCCTAGACCCCTGAGAGGACTCTGGCCCCCCATCCTCTGTGCCATCATTTACTTTACTTTGTCTCCGGGTATGATGTCAGCCTCCTCAGCAGCCTTCTTCACCCAGGGAGGGGGGTGAGACAGGGACCCGTTGGGGGACGTTTTAAGGATTTGGGGTCAGTGGCAGGGCCGCACACACCCATATACACACACACAAACACACATACGCACACACCCATATACACACACACAAACACATACGCACACACCCATGTACACACACACAAACACATACGCACACACCCATATACACACACACAAACACATACGCACACACACCCATATACACATACACAAACACATACGCACACACCCATATACACACATGCACACATACAAACACACACACACACATGTATACACCCACAGACACACATTTCAGGACAGACTACCTTTTCTACACATCCGCTCTATTGTACATTATATACAACTCATAATTCTCTGTCTTAACCCGACAAAGTCTGTAGGATTAACATCCCCATGAGCCTCTCCTGACCCATCTCTGCAATGCAAATGTTTTAATATGTCCAGAGTGTTGCTGGGGAAACCAATCAGGTATATTGCGGTGATTAGATTAAAATCCGATTTCTTTCCTCCCGTTTTCACGGAGTCAGCAAAGACGTATCGGTAGTCAATTAAGAATCTGTAATAATGTGATGGATGAAAACATAACACCCCCCATCCCCTCCACCACCCCTTACACACACACACACACACACACACACACACACACACACACACACACACACACACACACACACACACACACACACACACACACACACACACACACACACAGAGGCACCAGCGCCCTTGCTTCTGAATGTGAATCTATGACAGACTGGGACTAAAGGTGGGGGGGGGGGGGGGCTCTGGTGACCTTGACTCACCACGGGGGGGTTCAAATACACAATCTGCTGGGTTCAGCATATGCAACATTCCTCCCCGAGTCTGGGAGTGAAACGTCTGCAGCTCGTACCTCTGCACCGTGCTTCCATTTCTTCCTTTTTATTCCCCCCCGCCTCCACACACACACTAACACACACACACACACACACTAACACACACACTAACACACACAGACACACACACTAACACACACACTAACACACACACTAACACACAGACACACACACACAGACACACACACTAACACACACACTAACACACACACTAACGCACACAGACACACACACACAGACACACACACTAACACACACACACACACTAACACACACACACACACACTAACACACACAGACACACACACACACAGACACACACACTAACACACACACACACACTAACACACACATACACACACACACACACACATAATAGAAATCAATGCACAAGTAATTCACATATTCATTAAGAAAATGTGTCAATGCCGTACCAAAGCTATTTGTGAATTGGCTGACAAATGATGCCTTTTCACATTATTACTTAGACTAAGCAGAGCGTGGTAGGGTTTAGTCTTTTCCTCTCAGTTAATCGTCCTACTTAATGCTCATCAATCATCCCAGTCAAAGGGTATTGATAGCCGGCTGGATAAAATCAGAGTTATTCTTTAGCTATGGCTATTACAAAGCACAGCTATTACAGTGAAATGCTCCTGATCAGCTGCATTGATGTGCACTGTAATTGAAGGTGCATTGTAATGTGTGTGTGTGTGTGTGTGTGTGTGTGTGTAAGGGGGGGGGATGTGTGTGTGTGTGTGTGTGTGTGTGTGTGTGTGTGGGGGGGATGTGTGTGTGTGTGTGTGTGTGTTCGTGTGTGTGTGTGTGTGTGTGGGGGGGGATGTGTGTGTGTGTGGGGGGGATGTGTGTGTGTGTGTGGGGGGGGGGGATGTGTGTGTGTGTGGGGGGGGATGTGTGTGTGTGTGTGTGTGTATTGATATGCTCTTGTACAGTACAATCCATTTGAATTTGAACACAATGTCTGCACATTCGATTTTGTTCCTCCAAGAGTTTGAACTGCAGTTGTAAAAAGAAATGATGCAAGAGGATTCACCTCCACAACTTTCAGTGTTTGTGAGTAAAGCGGATAATGATCACCGATGAGTTACTCTGGGCGACATCACGTAATGAGGGCTGGTGATGGGCTCCTCTTTAATCCTTGATCCCACAGGGTTGACTGGGTTTAGAACCAGGGTCCTCTGTCCACCCGGTGGCGGCTGTGTGCGCTGCAGGAGGCAGGACGCCGTCGCCTCTCAGACCTCCGCTGGCTCCCATGGCTGGAGGGGGGGGGGACGGGGACGGCGCTACCCCCCCCCCCCCAATGACCAGGACAGGTGCAGTAGAAGCGGTGGACCAGGACATCACCTTGACAAGGTTCCTTCTCTCTGACTCACTCGGAAGAATTCTTTTCATTTCGTTTCTTTCTTTGGCCCCATGGCTCCCAGCTGCTGCTGCTGAACAGACGAAGGTGAAACCAGGCAGACCTCTGAGGAACACCCTCCCTGGCGTACCACACGGGGAGGGGGGGGGGGGGGGGGGGCGCTGCTGGCTGGACGTTAGCGTAGCGGCGTGGGGAGACACTGGCCCTGTCTTGTGAATAGGTGTGAATGGAGCCCCAAGGCTGCGAGGCGATGCTATGTAAATGAGGGGGGGGGGGTCAGGGGAGGGCAGCGGGTGTCACGATCTCCCTCATCGTGACACATTGATGGAGGCAACGCTGCGCCTGACTGCATCCATAGCCCCTAAATGTCTTGGAGGGAGAGATGATGTCACTCAATATATTGTGTATGAAGCCTATTAGGGAAAAGCAGGAGGACCTGGAATACGGTGGAATTCTCCATGGACTCTGGAAGCAGCGGTTATATGTGAGACCTTAGGGATTGAGGTAAGCCCATCCCTGCACAGGACACAAGGCAATGATTTATTTAATAAGATGAAACCAAGTACAATTTAATAAGCTTACTCCCCTGCGTTGCAAAGAAACGCAACTGGAGCGTATTTTCAGAAGGTGACTGCATCGGGATACCTGGAAAAGAGTGAGGACACGGTAATGCAAAGGGATGGGCTTCCTGGCACGATGTGGGGAAATAAAACCTATTCATTTGATCATTTATACCTTTCCGTAGAAGGTGAACTGGAGAGAATGTGTGGTTTGCCATTAAAATGTCCAACATATCATTCTGCCAGCATGAGATTGATAGATCGCTTCTCTCCGTAACCGTGATCATCATAGGAGATGTTGATTGAATGGGGCTATTTGTGCTGCCCCGTGATTTGTAATGTACAGAAGAACCCATAACTAACCAAGGGATTCATGCTACATTACAGTTCATAAAGACACCTACCTTAGCTTGCACAATCACTAATAGATGACTAAATCATTGATCATACTGAGGTGACGACGATGAAGCCGTTGATGATGATGATGACCAGGAAGTGGACGAGGAAGTCGTGACTCTGCCACTTGCAGATGAGATGGCTGAGCGTCATTCCTCCCCGTCTCCACATACACAAACACCACACACACTTTCAAAGTAAGAGCGCATGCTGACTGCTGCACAGCATTACATCATCCTGCTGCTTGCCCAGCACACTGAGTCGCGGCAGCGATGAGATCACAGCGATGATGTCCCAGTAGCCAAGCTGCCGACTGCTGCAGGACCTTTAAGCCTCTCTCTCCCTCCCTCTCTCTCTCTCTCTCTCTCTCTCTCTCTCTCTCTCTCTCTCTCTCTCTCTCTCTCTCTCTCTCTCTCTCTCTCCTGCTCTCTCCCTCTCTCTCTTCCTCTCCCTCTCTCCCTCCCTCCCTCCATCTCTCTCTTTCTCTCCTGCTCTCTCCCTCTCTTTCTCTCCTGCTCTCTCCTTCCATCTCTCTCTCTTCCTCTCTCCCTTTCTCTCCCTCTCCCTCTCCCTCTTCCTCTCCCTCTCTCTCTCTCTCTCTCTCTCTCTCTCTCTCTCTCTCTCTCTCTCTCTCTCTCTCTCTCTCTCTCTCTCTCTCTCTCTCTCTCTCTCCCTCTCTCTCTCTCTCTCTCTCTCTCTCTCTCAGTGAGAGGAATATGGGACCAGCCTGTGAGTTGGCTGAGCCCATGCGATGTAGTTCCAAACACAGAGCAGGGGGTGCGGTTCAGCTGCTGTTGAAATGTTTTAGGTATAGCCGTTTATATCTGTAAGTATCTGTGTGTTTTGTAAAGAAAGAAAATTGTCTGAGAAGAGACACATTTGCATTTGAGCCCACCTAGCTCCACAACAAATCCCCCCCCCCCCCAAAAGACCCCATGTTGTCTGTGATGATCGCAGTACATCTCTGTTTAGATCAAACACGTCATTTAAGCGTTAAATGTTTTCAGAAAATAATATTACTTTTCCAATAAAAAAAGTCAGAAAACGTGTAGTTTCAGCATCAGCACAAAGTCACAAAATCCCTTGCATTCTATTTTAACTTTTGTGTCGCCATATTTCTTTAAAATAGTGACTTTTATCAATATTCAGTGGTGTTTGCTCAACATTCAGGGACTTTTAAAACAGATGCACGGAGCCAGGAGCCTGGGGGCCCACTGGCCTCTATCCATGGCTCTGAGCTCGGCCCGCTGTCCTGGTGTCTGCCTCTATCCATGGCTCTGAGCTCGGCCCGCTGTCCTGGTGTCTGTCTCTATCCATGGCTCTGAGCTCGGCCAGCTGTCCTGGTGTCTGCCTCTATCCATGGCTCTGAGCTCGGCCCGTTGTCCTGGTGTCTGTCTCTATCCATGGCTCTGAGCTCGGCCCGCTGTCCTGGTGTCTGTCTCTATCCATGGCTCTGAGCTCGGCCCGTTGTCCTGGTGTCTGCCTCTATCCATGGCTCTGAGCTCGGCCCGCTGTCCTGGTGTCTGCCTCTATCCATGGCTCTGAGCTCGGCCCGCTGTCCTGGTGTCTGCCTCTATCCATGGCTCTGAGCTCGGCCCGTTGTCCTGGTGTCTGCCTCTATCCATGGCTCTGAGCTCGGCCCGCTGTCCTGGTGTCTGCCTCTATCCATGGCTCTGAGCTCGGCCCGTTGTCCTGGTGTCTGCCTCTATCCATGGCTCTGAGCTCGGCCCGTTGTCCTGGTGTCTGTCTCCTGGGGGAGGCAACATATGAAGACGAATGGACAGATGATCTAATTCCAGCAGGAGAGTAGGGTATGGTTCTCTGGTTCTCTGGCTCTGGTTACAAGAGGTGGTGGGGTGGGGGGGGGGGGGGGGGGGGTGTAACACACACACAGTCTCCCACCCACCCTCCACCACACTGGTGGCCCTGCCTGCGACACGGTAATGATGACGAAGCCTAGGCCGTGAACATGGATGTCCAGGACCCCCTCCCTCTGTTTTTATGGAGCAATGAAAGTGAAGGATGACGCATGGGTGTCATCTGAGGGTGGAGGGGTAGGTGTGTGTGTGTGTGTGTGTGGAGGGGGTGGGGGGGCCTGCAAATCACAGGACAACAGCAAACAGCCAGTCAGTGCGGACGGGGGGTGTGTTTGTGTGGGGGTGAAGATGACACCCTGGCATTGAGTTGAGTGATTTGTCAACAATCAGCGCGATCCCTCACTGTAATTCACCGCCACAAATCAACGCTCGGACCCCAACTTTTCTTCCATGGCCAGCTGCTTTTAATGCGCTGGGGATTGTGTGTGTGTTGGGAAATGTCCTGTCTTGCCTGGATTCATTATAATTAAAGTGCTGACCGTTTGTATTTAGGATGCAAAATGTGTAAATGCTATTAATTACGAGATCAAAGTTATGTATCAACCCTAAACGTTATATCATTAAAGCAGGTCAGAAAATGCATTTACAAAAATCCTGAAATAAATTATGAATTATGAATAATATTTTTATAATACAGCAACAGATCTTTTTTTGAATGAATGAGTCTTTATTTTCCAAGATAAAAGCCCTCTCAGAGTCCCTACGAGATTCATTATACATCAAACCTCTGCATCCTCCTGAAACAACACATTCCTCTCCTCCTCTCTTTCTTTCACTTTCTCTCTCCGGTCATCCTGACAGCAAACAGCTGTTTTCAAAGTTGATTTATTTAGTTGATCTGTTGATCTTTTGTCATCATCCTCGCCTGTCGACTGATGCCCACTTTTTCCCCCCGTTTGTCCCCCAAACCCCCCATGCCAAGTCCTGTCAGCAGGAACAATACGTGGACATGGGGGAGGCTGAAAGAGGGACACTGCGTCTGGCCAGATGACGCCACGCCCACCACGCCACGCCCACCACCACGCCACGCCCACCACGCCACGCCCACCACGCTGGCCGGTCAACCCTACGTTGTTGTTGTTGAGATCATGATGGACCCGGGGGAGGGGGCGATAATATTAACAGATTAACCCACTGCCAATGTGGAGAGGCACACACACACACACACACACACGTGCGCACACACACAGACAAACAAACACACACACACAACCTTGTGTTTCATAATTTCATAAAATTAGCCACCATCTGAGCATATGGCACTTAGTTCTGAATTGATTAATCCATATATAGATTGTATCACACCTGTGAAAGATAACTCTCCCTTGACTCTGCTCATAAACACGGGAGGATCATTCCAGAAGGTCCCCTGTACAGATGAGGACAGACCGAAGGTGATGCAACACATTCAAGGTAAGTGGACATATGAGTACATTTGTTTGTGTGCATGTGGATTCCATTTGTGCGTGTGTATTGTCTTTTTTTTTTTCACCATGTCTGTGTTGTTTGCACACACCACACGCACACACCACACGCACACACCACACGCACACACCACACGCACACACACACCACACGCACACACCACACGCACACACGCACACACCACGCCACGAGCGCAGGCGGAACACTGGTGTTCTGCTGTGATGACATCACCGTCTTGGCAAGGTAGAAGGGGCATTTTCCATAGGCTGGCCTCTGTTGCTGTGGAGAGAGCTCAACCAATCACCTCGCCCCCGCTTGCTAATATATACACCGGGCTCCTCCATGAATGATCTGTGACATAGCTTCGTTGGGCTGATCCAAAGACAACATTATGCGACAGCTCAGAGCAGAACCCTTCCCCCCCCCTCCCTCATCACCCCACACCCACATCCCCCAGCCCGCTCTCCCCCCCCCCCCCCCCCCTCCCCCTCCCCCCCATTCAGGCTGTCTGGATGCAGGCTGTTTATGGACATTTGTCGCTCGCCGTGTGAGAGGAATACTGAGTCTGCCTTGGGGGGGTGTTGACGTGATGGGTGTGTGTGTTTGACAGTGTATTATCTATGGATCCTCATGCAACAAAAACACAAGCATTTGCATTCAGACCACCACCCCCCCCCCCCCCCCCCCAAAAAGCCAAGGCCTACGTCTAGACCGTCCGTTTGAAAAGGTGTTGTTGTGTTTGGTTTCAATCGGTTGGTTTGTGTGTTAAATATTTGGTTGTTGGTGTTTTTTGGGGGGGTGGGGGGT
>JACYXH010000615.1:72500-92500 GCA_026745465.1 Lota lota | reverse complement strand
GTGTCTGCCACTCAGCGTCCGCTGGCCCCTGATTAGAACAGGCCAGGGGCCCGTTGGATTAAAAATAATACATATTCTGTCCTCTCGAGACAACTTCCATGTCCCTCAGCCATCTTTCCTTACGTCTATCATGTATTAGTCCTTCCTCCCTTCCTTCTTCCTTTATGTCCTGTGTGTTTGTTTCCTACTCTCTCTTATCCATGTTCCTTCCATCTCCACATATTTCCTAATCGGTCTTTCCTTCTGCAGGACTCTGCTTCCTTCCTCCACCTTTCACCTTTTCTTACCTGTTCTTCTTTTTTACCATCAAGTGAGTTTTCCATGGACACGTCTCGCTGCTGTTAGCCAACGGCTGGTGCCTCCCTTTGCTAGGAGCATGGTCATGAAAGCAGTGTGTGTGTGAGGGATGTGTGTGTGTGTGTGTGATTCACAGGTGAGTCCACAGCATCGCCCGGCAGCCCTTGACAAAGCTCTCGGAATAACAGTTAGGTAATTATTGCTTAAGTGAGTGAGAGAGAGAGTTTTCAACACCTCATGTTCGTGAATGAACTCACGAGTGAAATACGAAGTGGTTTGTGTGGAGGTGCTTTGGGAAATGTGTTCTAGTCATACACAAACTGTTGAGTGGCATTTTGAAAAGCATCCACCAAATGTATTTGGTTTCGGGTGTCCTTGTCCAGACACTCGTGCTTGCTGTACTGAACCACATCTGAGGCACTGAGCTATCACTCAAATACTCATTAGCCAATGGGGACGCACTCCTGAAAAAAAAACGCCCACATGAGAGGTTTGTGTCAGAACTGCAAACAAAGAAATCAGGCAGCGCAAACGATCAGGAAGAAAGAAGCAGAGGGGACTACAAACAAATGGACATATTATCAAAAATGTCAAAGACAAATTATTTGGTCAATCGACCACACGATTGACCAAATAATTTGTTTTGCTTCAATAGGGTTTTTATATTCTCTCTCAAATTCTTATTTTTGTTTGATATTTAAGAAGTTTTGTTTGATTATATTGACACAAATCTGCTTCCAAACCCCATCCCTCCACCCATTCTTCACGGTCTGATCCTTGGCTTGATGCTCCACCTCAAGTGAACAGGTGGTAGTGAGGAATCACAAGCACCCCCTGTGGGTCTGTAGAGGCTCCATCCCCCCCCCCCCCTCCACCGATAAGAGACCCACAAGCTCCTGGCATCCATGTTGGAAGGTTTGAGGAGGTGCACAGTGAGGTTACTAACTCTGCTGCTCTTTCTTTGTACTCACTCTCTAATCTCTTTTCTTGTGCAAACCCCAGGACACTGTTTGGAAATGCCCATGGGCCAGGGAAGCTCCCTCTCTCTGCTGCCTGTATGCCGTCACCGAAACCCAATCAAACAGACATCGCTGCTGTAGGATCTCACATCCCAACACACATTTCAAATTAAAAGTATGACTATACTCTCTATGATATAAGACACATTTGATTCCCTTCATTTCTTATTCATTTAAGTGGTGTGACGAGGCGTGGACTGATGAAAGGATAGCATGAATCCATATATCTAGAATGTCTCTTCTGAACTCTTGTTGTGAAAGTGTTTTCTCTCATTCTTCTGCTCTCTTTAAATGGATGGCTGCACTCATGGCCCCGAGCAACTGAGCCTGCTTCTCTTTTATTGGCTCACCTGGTTTCTGTGGAGCAATGGGGCGGCTGCTCCTGTGTCAGGGACATACGGCTGATTCACCATCTCTCCCAAATCTAGAGAGAGAGGGAGAGAGAGGGAGATAGATGGGGGAGAGGTGAGTGTGTGTGAGAGAGCGAGAGAGCGAGAGCATTTGGCTGTTTATCTGTTTCAGACTTCCTTCCTTCCTATAACATTATTAAAGTAGCCCCAGGCGATACAGGAAGCTGAAATGATGAAGCGTGTAGACTCCAAGTTGAGGCTGTGTGTTGGGGGAGGAAGACTGGAACATAAGAGGGGGACCATGACTCCAGATGGAGAAGGAAGATCTGTTTCATGAGTCTGACAGGTGGGCGTTTTCCCCGGTGCAAACAAACACTGTGCTGATTGAACGGTGCTAATATTACGGTTTCTAGTCGTGAATACATATTGTCTTTCTAATTTTACAAAAGAAAACCCATCGGGACATGAATCACACTTTCAATGAAATCCACACATGAGGTACATATGACCAAACATTTAACAAAAGGTGTGACTATCTGTTTGTGGATGTGCTCGCTTGTGTATTTATGTATTTCTTTACTAACTCACTCATGTATTTATTTATTGTGTAGTCATGTGTTGTGTAGTCGTGCGTTGTGTAGTCATGTGTTGTGTAGTCATGTGTTGTGTAGTCATGTGTTGTGTAGTCATGCGTTGTGTAGTCATGCGTTGCGTACTCTTTGTTTGCGGAACCTTCCGGGAGCGTAGCATAGCGTAGCATAACTACTTCTGGGAGCGTAGCATAGCGTAGCATAACTACTTCCGGGAGCGTAGCATAGCGTAGCATAACTACTTCTGGGAGCGTAGCATAGCGTAGCATAACTACTTCTGGGAGCGTAGCATAGCTACTTCCGGGAGCGTAGCATGCTGCGGCGCGGTGTGAGTCTCTGTCACAGCCGCCGTCTGTCTCGTACGCGCGTTTAGCTCATCACCGTTAATTATGTCATCGCCGATGTCCAACGTGCCAGCGTTGTCCCCGAGACTGGAGGGAAAAGAAATGGCGGGCGCGTCGTCGGGTGGCACCGGCATTTGCCCCATGCGGCGCCATGCGGCGCCATGCTAATGGCGCCCCCCGCGCCCCGTCTTCTTGTGCCCCTCTATAACGACAGGCTGTGTTAATTGTGAGTGTTTATAAAATGGAGCTCGTCGCAGGAGTCCAGCTGTGCTAATCTTATCATCCTTGTTTTCTCTCCGCGCACCGCTAGGTTTGAAAATCAACTATTGATGTTCCTTATTACATTAGGTGAGCCGGCTTGATGGCTGCACAGCTGCGGGGCCCTGGTATGGATACCCTATTGATCTGATTTACATATATAGCGTGTTGCTGTTTGCTCCTGAGCACTCACTTCCAGTTGGGAAATTGGAAATGTGGCGTTTCTTTGTCAGTTCTCCGTTCTCTTCATCTAATTGATGGTAGAACACCGTGGCCCCCCACTTCGCCGCAGACTCAAAGTGTTGTTTGGGAACTTATATAATGGCATCTACACACTGTCCTTTTTTTTCCTTTCTTCATTTTTAAATGGCCAATGAGAATAGAGGAAAAGCAGGTCTCTAAGCCTCACAGTCATGGTTTCAACGATAGATTAGCATACCAATATTTGAGTATCATGACCAAATCATCATTGTCTCAGCATGGGGGAAGGCTACTATTTAAATAGATATTTCCAAAGTATAAATACATGTTTTCTCACTGAGTAAAATGCCCTGAATCAGTCAATGATCTTCAAGGACGACAGCAAGTCCTTTATCGGCTAATTGAGTCATTACATGTATAACGATATGATAGTAAAAAATATCTTCAAATAGTTTGTATGTTATTTGATTTGACTGCGGTACACAGAGCAGCGTACTGGATCCTTCAGACCACTCATCACAGCTGTCTGGGTTCGTAGCGAGTGCAGTTGGATGGGCAAAGCAGCCACGCGGATGGAAGTACTGCTTTGATGGTGATGGACGGCATGACATCCTAATGAGCTTGTCTCCAATCAGTAGTGACCTACTGAGGTCAGGCCATCATAGGGCCCGTTGTTTATGAGTCAACCTCCTCATGCTGCCGACCCACGGTATATATTTATAACCAACGAGGACACAATGTTGGCAGCAACTCGTTTAGTTACCCTTATGAGCCTCTTCAGAACCCGGCTATGACAGTACACCACTATGGACTCGAGCACAACTCTCCACTTGTATCCATTCAAAATGGAGGTACTGTATTTATTATAAATCTTAAGTTTGTTTTAATTTCTGTCATGGCAAAACAAAAAGTAATACACAATCCAGTGTAGGTGCTGCAATTGATTGACATCATCGTAAATGTAGATTTCTGTGAAATGTTTTGCATGACAGAACAATAACACAATCGTTATGTGGAAGTATTAAACTGTAAAGATTATTTTTTTTACTTTTTTTCTACTGGCTCATTTGCAAGCTGTGATTTTTTGGACGTTAAGCTAAATCCGAGCCACATTGAGGATGTAAGTCTCTGTTTGGAGCGGCTAAAACACCAACCATCAATCCTTGGTGCAGGCGGGATGGAGGAGAAGTAAATGAACTCTAAATGGAAGCAGCCTTATTGAGACCGGAGCTTCACTTTCCTCTGAAAACACAACAGTAGGAACCATGGAGTTCTTCTGCCGTGAGTCCTAGTCCTAGTCCTAGTCCTAGTCCTAGTCCTAGTCCTAGTCCTAGTCCTAGTCCTAGTCCTAGTCCTAGTCCTAGTCTTAGTCCTACTCCTAGTCCTAGTCCTAGTCCACATAAAGAGGAATCCTCCCAAACATCTGAAGAAAGGCCTCGGAGCAGAACCACTGAAGAAACAAGAGAAGATGGAGAACCTCATAACCTTTTCCCGCTCTTAAGGATTTCTAACCAGCTAGCGTCGGTCTGCACGCGATGTAGGCTACAGGGTAACGACACCAACAACACCGTAAACAACAACACACACACACACACACACACACACACACATACACACACACACAGTGGGTATACACACACACACACACACACAGTGGGTGTACACACACACACACACAGTGGGTGTACACACACACACACACAGTGGGTGTACACACACACACACACACACACACAGTGGGTGTACACACACACACACACACACACACAGTGGGTGTACACACACACACAGTGGGTACACACACACACACACACACACACACACACACACACACACACACAGTGGGTGTATACACACACACACACACACACACGCGCCTCCAAACCTCCTCAAGTGTGTTTAAAGTAGCATTAGCTGGCGGCGGCGGCGGCGAGGGGAGTTCGCCGTGTGAGCGCCGCTGGCCTCGTTCCACCGCATGGGCCGAGGGATCTTCCCAGCGCACACATGAGCCGCGGCGTTAAATACGTTAGAGGCTCCTCCATCGCCCGTAGTGGCTAATCAGGAGGCCCACGCACAGGAAGCGCTGTGTGCATGTGTGTGTACACCCACTGTGTGCGTGTGCGTGTGTGTGTGTACACCCACTGTGTGCGTGTGCGTGTGTGTGTGTGTACACCCACTGTGTGCGTGTGTACACCCACTGTGTGCGTGTGTGTGTGTGTACACCCACTGTGTGTGTGTGTGTGTACACCCACTGTGTGCGTGTGTGTGTGTGTACACCCACTGTGTGTGTGTGTGTGTACACCCACTGTGTGCGTGTGCGTGTGTGTGTGTGTACACCCACTGTGTGCGTGTGATTGTGTGTACACCCACTGTGTGCGTGTGTGTGTGTGTACACCCACTGTGTGTGTGTGTGTGTGTGTGTATACACCCACTGTGTGTGTGTGTGTGTGTACACCCACTGTGTGCGTGTGTGTGTGTGTACACCCACTGTGTGCGTGTGTGTGTGTGTACACCCACTGTGTGTGTGTGTGTACACCCACTGTGTGCGTGTGTGTGTGTGTGTGTGTACACCCACTGTGTGTGTGTGTGTGTACACCCACTGTGTGCGTGTGTGTGTGTGTACACCCACTGTGTGCGTGTGCGTGTGTGTGTGTGTACACCCACTGTGTGCGTGTGTGTGTGTGTGTACACCCACTGTGTGCGTGTGTGTGTGTGTACACCCACTGTGTGCGTGTGCGTGTGTGTGTGTGTACACCCACTGTGTGCGTGTGTGTGTGTGTACACCCACTGTGTGCGTGTGTGTGTGTGTGTGTGTACACCCACTGTGTGTGTGTGTGTGTGCGCCCCCCCCCAGTGTCTGCTGTGAGCAGGTTGGGTGTCCCACTGCTGGGCCTTTAGCAGGCACATTCGATTCAAACTGGTCCATTAGGTGGAACTGGAGGCCATGCAGTCGCAAGCTAAAAAAAGAAAAAGAAGCACCCCGTGCTCGTATTGCTCATCACCCCGACGCAAACCACCGGTGGTTTGAGTCAGTGGCGCGGAAACATCAATTAAAACACAGATTATCAGTAAATTTGTCATTAGCCTGAGGAGAAGGCAACTACCCAAAATAACGTGGGGCTTTTTCTCCCCCTCTTCTTGTCTCTGTAGTCTCTCGCTCTGTCTCTCTCATACACACACTCAAACACGCACGCACACGCAGACGCACACACACACACACAGGTTTGCCTCTGGGACCATAAAGGGTGAGAGATATGTCTGAACTTGTCCTCCATTTGGGAGAAAATCAAATCCTGCTGCATTTTCATCAGCTGTCAGTGTCAGACAGATATTTCTGGCGGGCCGAGCAGGAAATTAGGCTATTAAATGACAGCTCTGCAGGCCCCTCGTCATTCGCCCCTGCCTCTCTGCAGATGTTCTATCAAAGTAAGTCATTGTAGCCATCTATCTCTGCCACTGCTACATATCTGCTTTCTCTTTGCCCAAAATGCACTCTTTTCCTGTACAAACCCACCACTAAGCCTTCAGAGGTTCAGAAGGGTTTGAGTGTGACCCCACTTTGATCTGTTTCTTTCCATTGACGCTCCCTTCTCTCTCTCTCCCTCTCTCTATCTCGCTCTCTCCCTTTCTCCCTCCTCTCTCTCTCTCTCTCTCTCTCTCTCTCTCTCTCTCCATCTCTCTCTTTCTCCCTGGTTCCTCCCTCCTCTCATCTCTCTCTTCCATCTCTCTCTCTCTCTCCTCTCTCTCTCCCTCTCTCTCTCGCTCTCTCCCTTTCTCCTCCTCTCTCTCTCTCTCTCTCTCTCTCTCTCTCTCTCTCTCTCTCTCTCCCTGTCTCCCTCCTCTCTCTCTCTCTCTCCATCTCGCTCTCTCTCTCTCTCTCTCCCTCTCTCTATCTCGCTCTCTCCCTGTCTCCCTCCTCTCTCTCTCTCTCTCCATCTCTCTCTCTCTCTCTCTCTCTCTCTTCCTCTCTCCATCTCTCTCTCTCCCTGTCTCCCTCCGTCTCTCTCTCACCATCACTGGCTCTCTCTCTCTTGTTCTCCGTCTGCTGATAGCTTGGCTTAATTTGCGCCTGCTTGGGGTTCAAGCACAAAATCAATTCCAGAGGGGTCACGGGGTCAGGGGCCGGGGGCCGGGGCCCGGGTCTGAGCCAAGTGGATTACTGATTACCATGTGGCCCCCGCAGTGGGCCCGTAACGCGACCTAGATATCACATATATGTTATGCGGCGTCCGAGAGCCAATCACACAACTTGGAAACGAATTTGAAGCCGTTGTGGCACACAACCAAAACAGATTCGGTTCACATGAGCGAAAGCTTTTATTTGTCTTGGCATTATTCTGCCGAGGCAAATCTATATTTGGTTTGAAAATAAGCCTGATGTCAGTTTCATTCCAATACGAAGTGTGAGGCAGACGTGTGAATTCACGACGTGATTTATTAGATCTTTTTAGGAAACGTAGAACATCTCTTCTTGGGGAGACCATAGTGAAATACACTGTTTAAACTTGGTGGGAATATGAATACTGGGATAGAGGCTCCTGGTGTATGATTGTAATTCTCAGGGATAGCTGTCAGTACCCTTCACACGGCTGTCAGAGAGGAGAGACCCACCTCTAGAAGTCAGCTCGCATCTCATGCTACTCTTTCCCCTAACTTGTCCAGCACTGTCTTAAAGCAGATGGGTTATTTGATATGTAAATCCTGACATGGCATTCTAATATTCTTGGCTCTATCTATTCCCCCCCAGAGACTATGTGCACACGTTATAATGGAAATAGGAAAATGTCAATTGAAATATCCATGCGCATCATTTAAGAAAGACCATCAGCTACCCATTTATCTTCATATTTATGAGATACTACTTCCAATAACTTATATTTAATTGTGACTTGAGTATTTGTAACTGTGGACATGTAATTACAACATGTTGCACACAACATGTAATCTCTTTCTAGAGATACACAAATGAGAATACTTTTTGCTTGCAGATTATTTTTTGTATTAACTTTCTTTGGATGACATTGAGTGAATCCTTCCAGTAGTTGGAGTTGGATTTGCTACTTTTCCTCTTGGGGAGAGATGTGAAGAGGCAACCTACACCACGTTAGCTCCTAACCCCAGCATTATGTAAAGCTGGCACATTTCACAGCACTTTTGTCCAAAGGCTGATGGAACCATTGCCATCCCCTTTGGTCTCTCATCCCGCACATCTCTCTCTCTCTCTCTCTCTCTCTCTCTCTCTCTCTCTCTCTCTCTCTCTCTCTCTCTCTCTCTCTCTCTCTCTCTCTGTCTGTCTGTGTCTCTCTCTCTCTCGCTGTCTGTCTGTGTCTCTCTCTCTCTCTCTCTCTCTCTCTCTCTCTGTCTGTCTGTGTGTCTCTCTCTCTCTCTCTGTCTGTGTCTCTCTCTCTCTCTCTCTCTCTCTCTCATTGCTTGTCAAAACTCATCTCAACAAATCCATTATCCTCTCCCGCTACTTAAATTTGACTTTAACATTGGAAGGCAAAGGTAGAATAGAAAGGAAATGGGATCACATTATTTCAGAGCTACTGCTCTCTGGCTCTCATTCGCTCTCTTTCTCTGCACAGGAATAATCATTATCCAAAGAAGTCGTTTGGAAGAGAGGTGATTAGGCTTTAGGAGAAAGGAGTACATACTTATATGGTCTCAAATGCTACAGTGAGGCTAGAGAAGGGGTAAAAAAGCTAACAATTTCCATTGGCAGAGGTTGCGATGTACTTATCAATGTTTCACTGGAGTCCAAACTGTTTGAAAGAACTATGGCAAGTATATTTTAATTAAAAGCATATGTTGCATGACAAATAGCCTGCTATAGATGTTGTTTGGAGTTTAAGTAGGAAAGCTAAACTGGGTAAACTGATGGTGAAAATCATATCTGTTTATTTATGCACTCTTTAAGCAAAACACCGTGGACATCGTGATTGAATGCTGAAAAGTAATTCATATAAAACTGTCACAGCGTTATATTGCATTGACCTCCCGTATAGAAGTCTGTACTACTTATGCAGTTGATTAGAGAATATGTTTTGAATGTCACTGCTGCCTAAAGCAGATGTTATTTTTCTACAGAACCACTTCAAACCTCCTTTTAGCCTGCAGTCCCTGTGAGATTGATGGGGTTAATTACAAACTATCTAACACATAAAACAAATGAATGGAATAAAATATGTTGAACATCTTTTTACAAATTGCAATAGACAAAATAAAGCCTGACTTCTGCGATTATTCAATGCTACCCAAAAATGTTTTGTTAATTGTTGTTACTAAACCATAGCCCAGAAAGATCTGAGCTACGTAATGGACGATTTTCCAGACGGCAGGGAGCATAGCTCTCATTTCCTGAACGCGTAAGGGAAGTTCAACACGGAGCTCTAAGGGGACCAGCATGGGAACATTTGAAAGAGTAGGGTTGGAAGATATTCCACCTGTCAGGACAGGTTGTGAGGGACCTCTCTCCTCGTGGGCCTGACCCACCATGCAGGTGGCGTCTGATGAAACAGGATTTTGGTGGCTTATTTATCGACTTGTACAGACACATTTTTGGAAAGTAATCTGATGAATACTCAAATCAGAAAGAAACATAAATCAGTATGGATGGGGTGGTATCAAACCAAGGAGAGTGTAACTGGGTTGTGTAAACCATGCAAACACCATACACCAATTACTTTAAAAAAAAACACACACACACACACACACCAGGTGACAATCCCCCTAGCTCTGGAGAAGTTCAGGCTACTCTGGGGAGATATATATATGTATATATATATACTGTATATATACTGTATATATATATATACGGGGGGCTATTGATATGCGCTCAGCGCATCCCACAGGCCTGAATTTACAGATCGATTCCAAATCGAAGCCTCTCTCTCTCTCTCTCTCTCTCTCTCTCTCTCTCTCTCTCTCTCTCTCTTTCTTTCTTTCTCTCTCTCTCTGTCTGTCTCTCTCTCTCTCTCTCTCTCTCTCTCTCTCTCTCTCTCTCTCTCTCTCTCTCTCTCTCTCTCTCTATCTCTCCTGCTTTCGGATGCACTGACCCATTCGGCCAGTCTAATAGCGGATCCCAGTGTGACAATTAAAATGAATCACGTTTGAACAAAATTCACCGTATGTATTCATGCCTCATCAGTAACTGAATTGACATAAATGATTAATCCCAAGGAATTTAAAGACCGACGCCCTGCTGAGGTCCAACCTACCACTTTGTTTTTTGGTCTAATGCTAAAGAACAGAGAAATTGAACGAGCGTTGCTCATGACTGAGTCTGACAGGACAGAAAACATGGGCGTGCTGTGGGCTATGAAATAGCATCAGGAATGAACAGCCACCAACTATTCTGTGGCCAGTAGCTAATATTAAAGTAAAGTAGAATAAAAGTGGTCTTTGTTTTATGAGCGACAATCAAGAGAGAAAGCATCAACATCAATCATCAAAAAAGAAACGATTGTGAGGCATCAAGGTTTATTCAGTTAAATTACATTTCTCTCTCTAACGCCAACCTTTTTTTCCATTGTTTGAGCGTTGGGTTCCTCTCAAGGTGAAGGTGGTGTCTGGCTCTGCCTGTGGTGAAGACTGTGCCTGCGTCTGGCTCTGCCCGTGATGAAGGTCTCCCTGGCTCATTAGGGTTATACAAGGTGAAGGTGGTGTCTGGCTCTGCCCGTGATGAAGACTGGCTCATTAGGGTTATACAAGGGGAAGGAAGTAGCTCATTGCTCACTGTTACTGTACTACTACTGCTATAGGATATCTGAATTTACCTTTAAGGTGCCTCATCATATATGGAACTGCCATAATAGAAACCAATGCATTTCACTACTGTTTTGACACAAAAGAGATTGCCTCTATTTTGCATGTTTTTCTTTTTTCTTGGGAAAAAGCCACTTTTGAATGTGGAGTTTGAAGAGGGTAGTGCCTCTGACAAATATGGTGTATGATTATCCTCTTGTGTGAAGCCTCTCATCCTGTCTCCATCCCCTCACAACCCCAGCATGGTCTCAAGGGGGTGAATATGGTCCCCGGTGTTGGCTTTACCTTCCTCTCCATCTGATGTCCTTCTCCTCCTCTTCCTCGCATGATCAGATTTCTTTTTCTGCTTCTTTCTCAGCTTTTGATTAATCCTGTCTCGTTTGAGATTTGGAAACTATCAATGGGAATTATTCAAATCCCTGAGGTATGAAATGGCCGTGAGGAGGTTGGGGAAGACACTCATTAACCTCTGATGGATAGGGAGCCCACAGTTAATCTTGATGGATTCCAGCCATCCCAGGAATCTGATTAGTTACACAGGCTATACTTAATCCCAGTTGAAGGTAGAACTTAATTCTGTTCCCGGACGTACCTAATAATTCAAGATACAAAGGAAATAGCATTAAGTAAACTTCGCAAGGACGCATGAAAAACCCAACTTATTATGATATAACCTTGTAATGGTAAAGGATTTTTTACCGCAAAATATAAAACAGCCGAAGAAAATAGATATTTATTGCAGTCTGTGTAAAACTCAAAACTATACAAGAAATATGAAGTTATCAGTCGGGGCACTGTTGTCGCAGATTGCCTCAAGTATATCAAATGCTGTTGCTGAAACATTGAACCAATAAAGTAATACACAAGTATGGATTGAGTGGCTGAAACGCAGTGGCTTTGCACAGAGCCCTTTGCAGTGACTACTGTTCTATCGATTGTGTCTTTGCAGTCGGCTTGGCATTTCCCTCCTCAGAGGCATTCCGCCGTATCTAAACTAATAGAGAGGGATTTTATTTTTGCATAAAGTCATAAAATGGAACCGTGGATGCCAAACGGAGGAGATCCAAATCTTGCCATACAAACCACAAAACGAGACGTCTTCCCCCGGAGGGACTTGTTTAAGCTGTAGCACCACATCCAAATTGGATCAGCAGCTGCTGTACATGATTCCATAATTTGAAGCATAATATGTTCCATTAATGCTGGAGCACTCACAGGCATTAGGGAGACAGTTGATGCAAACCTCTCAGGATGTGCATGGCTTATTCCCTCTCCCTTATTTTCCACAAAACATGGCACACAGACTGGTGCTGCTGCCATTCGCCCACATGCAGATGTCAATTATATCGGTGGCAGAGAGAGTGGTGAGTGGTGCACATCTGCCAGTGGATGATGTCTCCCCCAGCACTGTGTGAGCCAACCAAGCATGGATCTTCAACCATCAGGTTTGGCAAGCCTCACCTCCAAAATGACGACGTCAACGCCTGAAAGCAAGGCACAGCAGAATGCCTGCAGTGAACCAAAGTTCCCCAGTTCAACGTCACCGAATAAAACATTTGATGTTCGTAAAATGTGACTTAACAGTAGTTTCTAACTATAGAATGTTTTTCTTTAACGTATTTTATATTTCTTTCTTTCTTTCTTTGCATCGCTCTTTGTGTATCTATCGACACATCGACTTTTCCTCTTCTCCTTTGTCCTTCGCGGGCTCAGGGCCTGGAGGGATGCACACAAGCTACAGCATGTACTCTTCCTCTCTGTTTGTGGTCATCCTCCTCTCACCCACCCGGCGGCCTGCTGCGTTATTAGGCAAATAGAGTAGTCAGGGGGGGCTCCGCCGGTGTTGTCATCCAGAACATTTAGTTATCACATATTGTGCTGCCCCACCTGCTGAGTTCATAGAGCTATCAGGACCCCTGACTACCCGCTGTATGGCTCTGCTGGGGACCTTAGATATGGTAAACACCCAGCAGCCCCAGACAGGCTGCAGCCTCGGCCGCATGACGTCGGCCCCGTGTGGATCAACGTGCGTTAGGCGTGCACCAACACACTGCCACATAGCAGCGCCCATAATGCATGCACACACACACACACACACACACACACACACACACACACACACTCACATCTTACACATGGTAACATAGAAAACATGAAAGCAAACAAACACGCTGAATGTGGACACCGTTGTTGATACATATATTGACCCCTGTCCCCCACCACACACACACATATACACACACACACACACACACACACACACACACACACACACACACACCTTTTTCCAGAATGTGTGCTGCACTACATCATAGACTGTTAGTCAGACCCAGAGTCTGGCTGTTTCCAAAGGCATTGAGCTCTAAGTGTGGTGGATTACAGCAGTATACATTTGTATAATGCCTGTGATAATGGGATAAAGCAGCTTCCATGGTAGAAATCTGTATGGAGAATGGATTATGCCAAAGCTTTGCCGATGGGACGTTGTGAACCCTGGAGTTATCGCAGACAGTCAGCAACTCAAGTGGGTGCTCTGCCTCACAACAGTGCCCTGATAGCACATTTCACATCCCTACACTATTCCCTGGGGGGGGGGGGGGGGGGGGGGGGGGGGGGGCTATGACTATCATGAGGAGTGCTCCACAGGACCAGATGAAGTTATTTTCAAATCACCATATTTTGTATAAGGGTATTTTTCATTAAGATTGGTGCACATGGATGTTTATTTGACTGGGGTCCATGATGGCGTAATGGACTGGGGGGGTTTGGCATGTTTCCCCTTGATAGCCATTCTAGGTTAAAAAAATTACCATTTCCATGTGTATAAAAGCAATTACCGTCAATTTATACACATCTCATAGAAACATGTCCCCAATTAGAGGGTTATTTCAGGGGGGACTGAACTCATATTGAACATCTTAGGTTTGGACAGATACAGCAATGTCCACGATTCCATCGATTCCACCGTTCTATAGGACAATGTCCTATAGAATCCCACTCAATTCAAACATCTAATTTCACCCTTAAGATAAGGTGCGGAGTAGAGAGAGCATTTCTGTTGTGCAGATAACGAACCCTTATTGTTGGCATAACAGTGGTTTGATAAGCAACACCATCCTGCAATCTTTAATTATAACTCCTTTATGTTCGTTATTTCTTTAGTTTTCAAGCCCTTCCAGTGGTGATAACTGAAATGGGGCAAACCCGGCACGAAAAAAAGTGGAGTCTACTATTTTGAATTGCTTGCCCGAGAAGCGTCTCACCAAGGTACAATGGGTGTGACCTTTCCTAAGCATGTCCCGCGCCTCGGTGCTCAGGCAAGAGACATCTCTCCGATGACATCCACGAGTCTGTCCATTCATTAGCCCCAAATGGGCTTATCTGCTTAAAGTCTTTGGCTTAGACTCCTGTTCTTACTGGAGAATGACTCACCTCCATATTGGCTCTTTATTCACCAGGCAGCAGCCATTACGTCAGCCAGTTACTGCCCCGCTACAGATTAGGGAGTTGTACTCGCAAATCCTCTTTTTACATGCTATCAAATCCTCTTTCCAAGGGCTCTCTGGGCACGAGGCAAGGAGGAAACAATCAAACCAGTGCAGGCTTTGATGAGGATACGAGGCTGGAGGAGGAGGAGGAAAGGGAGAGATGATAACAAGTCGTGCTGACATCAGCTGAGGCCCTGCAGGATCTTCCCTGATGGTCCATATTGCTCCATACTGCTCCATACTGCTCCATATTGCTCCATACTGCTCCATACTGCTCCATATTGCTCCATACTGCCCCATACTGCTCCATACTGCCCCATACTGCTCCATACTGCTCCATACTGCTCCAGACTATTCCATACTGCCCCATACTGCTCCATACTGCTCCATACTGCTCTATACTGCCCCATCCTGCCCCATACTGCTCCATACCGCTCCAGACTGCTCCATACTGCTCCATACCACTTCATACCGCTCCAGACTGCTCCATACTGCTCCATACCGCTCCATACTGCTCCATACTGCTCCATACCGCTCCTTACTGCTCCATACCGCTCCATACTGCTCCATACTGCTCCATACTGCTCCATACCGCTCCATACTGCTCCATACCGCTCCTTACTGCTCCATACCGCTCCATACTGCCCCAAACTGCTCCATACTGCTCCATACTGCTCCATACTGCTCCATACTGCTCCATACTGCCCCATACTGCTCCATACTGCTCCACACTGTTCCATACCGCTCCATACTGCCCCATACTGCTCCAAACCGCTCCATACTGCTCCATACCGCTCCGGCGGCGGGAGGAAAACAAACCAGCCAACACCTTTTTATAGGGTGACAGCTGATTTATTTGATAAGTTAAGGGGATTTCTAACAATTTTATTGTTCCAGTAGAAAAGCCTATTATTCTCCCCCGTTGGAAGCAATAAACAACAGGCTCAGTGCAGGTTTTCCCAAGAAAGGCTCCAGACATAGGATTTCTTTCTTTTCGCTCTCCAAGTATCACATGTGCAAGGTGATCTGCAGGTGGGCATGGCCCACAGTGCTGGAGCTGCTGTATTGCAGTTCCCGGGATTTTGCCATTTATTTACTAGAGGAGCCACACGGAGAAGGGGAGGAATGGTGCAGGATTGTGAACTCAATCACAGTGCGTGGGGGTGTCAGTGTGGAGAGGGCGCCCCGTGAATCAAGCGCTGAAAGGCTATCACCCAAACCTCCAAGGTCCACCGCCATCTCATCAGTCATCGTGGACCGGGGGCCGACCGGGGGCCGACCGGGGGGGCCGATCAGCCATGCACACAGCGCCCGGCCGCTCGGGACCCTCGCCCACGGCCGGCGCCGTATTCAGAGCGATATCCATACCATCGTAACGTATTCCAAGGTCCACGTGTGACTCTGCCTCTCTGACGCTGTCATCCTGTCCGTGTGCTAGTGTGTGAAATTGAAGGCCAGCGATGTTATGACACGGTGGCCAAGATGGATTTTCATACTTTTGTGTGGAATTGTTTGTGTGGGAACGTCCATAGGTTGTGTCCCTACCATCTGTCGTGTCGTTCTGACTATTCTTCTCTATGGAAATTTGTATTCCTTTCTTTTCTGGGGCTTTGGGTATAATGGCTAGTATTGTGTGTAACGTTTGCAATTCGTCACGTTGTGGATTAAACGCTTCAAGTTTTACTTTACGTGACAAGTCTCATTAATAAACATCAAGTATTAGAGGGTGTTTCTTTTCATCCCAGAAAAAAATGAAAAGGAATGATCCATTAGTAATTCATCATTTGGTTTCATCTTCGGCAGAGAAAAGCTGATTCTGGATGTTTTACATAGCATATCGGCAACATGAGGCAGGCAATGAGTTGAGACCAAAACATGCATGAATGAGTGGCAGCTGGTGTGTGGGACGCCAGGGATGAACCACATTTGCATGATTACACGGACAGATGACAGATTTACCTGTGCGTTTGTCTGACAGCCATATTGGATCAAGGACATATAAGTGCCTTCTGATCCACAATGGAAACCTTTATGGTGTCAGATACGAGCGATTGATGATGGCACTGGGTAGGAAACAATGAATGATGTTTATTTTTGCAAATTTCTACTATTCACGGATGCATTTGTCTTTAGCTCTGCGTTGTTTATTCTTGGCCCTTCCAGCATATTGCAGCATGCACAAAGGAGAAGGATCTATCTGGTGAAGTCTCTTTATTGTTAGAAATGCTATGTTTTTTGTCAGTAATGTGTTTGTATTACAAATAGAGAAATAGGGATAGCAGGAAAAAAGCACATCGACACAATACCATACATAAGTGCTTTTTTAGTTTTCCAATTGTAATTGCAGAGGTTTAGACAGTGTTACCTGCCAAATTGCAATGCTATTTTAGGTCTATTGAAGCCCACTGTACACATTATACAGCAGAATCTCCCTTCATGCACATTTCACACATGTGGCTCACTCTCTGCCGCTGATCCTGGACCGTATTATACGTGAGGGACGCGACATTTCACACCAAGATGACGCTTCACCTCACTCTGACTCACCCGTGACCAAGCAATCTTCATCAAATAGCACAATAAAACGAATTACCGGGATATTTTCAACACAAAAAAGAAATCAAATATGTGAATGGTATTTATAGGAGAGTGAGAGAGAAAAAGTGTGAGTGTGTGTGAAAGGAATATAAAAGAAATACAGTATATATTTATATATATATTTTTTTTTGATTAATCTTCATAACACGTTTCATGTGCAGATTCTTTGAGTTAATTTCAAGGAGCATGCCTAAAGGAGATTACCTTCCTATGCTCCTGCACATTTGCTCATGAGTGATTTTGTTTATTCATGTTTTATATTATAATGCTCCTGCTGCTGTCTGCAGCCTCAGAACCACCGCCAAAGAAAAATGCAATTTATTCCCCGCGCCGCACACGATGAAGAAGGCTGATAATGTCACCGGGAAATATGAGGACTGCACCAAACAACCCACTATTTATGTATGGAATATCAATAAAATATTGTGTGGTTCTACAGACACACAAACATAAGCACCACGTGCACACACACACACACCCTCACAAGTCACTATTTCCCAAAAAGATGTGCGTGTGGAAATGTGCGTGAGTGTGTGTATCTGTCAGTGTGCGTGTGTTAGTGTGAACTTTTGTGTGTTAATGCTCAAGGGCGCTTGTGTGTGTCTGTGTCTCTTTGCGTGGATGTGTTTGTGTGCGGCCTGAGTTTCATTTGGATTTACATATCTGCCATCCAGCCGTGGATCAATATACATCCAGCGCAGCGCGGGCCATTACGAAGAGTCACATGAAAGGTCAAAGTTGTGTACCAGAGTTCCTCACCTCACCTGCCAATCACTCCCATCATCTGCAGCTAATGCAGCGGCCATACCGGGCCGCTGCATTAGCTGCCTGCTGCTCCTCCTCGCCCCGTCGTCACGACCTCGACGACCTCTACAACCCGGGCGTGACCCCGTCGTCACGACCTCTACGACCCGGGCGTGACCCCGTCGTCACGACCTCTACGACCTCTACGACCCGGGCGTGACCCCGTCGTCACGACCTCTACGACCCGGGCGTGACCCCGTCGTCACGACCTCTACGACCCGGGCGTGACCCCGTCGTCACGACCTCTACGACCCGGGCGTGACCCCGTCGTCACGACCTCTACGACCCGGGCGTGACCCCGTCGTCACGACCTCTACGACCCGGGCGTGACCCCGTCGTCACGACCTCTACGACCCGGGCGTGGCCGGGTTCCTCCGAAGCCCCTCCCTTGTGGGGGCACCAAAGCCTCCCTGATTGGCGCCCTGTTGCAGCAGATGTATCTGCAGGCCGCGTCCAGGTGCCCTGCTGACAGGACGTGTTTACATTCTCCCCCCGGCTCCGTCCAGACGATGATGGTGACGGTGGTGCTGGTGGTGAGGATGACCACAGCGTCTCCGCCTCTGAGTGGGCGGGGCCCCTCCCAGGCACACAGGGCTGTCTGAGGGAGGATCGTTCAGCCTGTCCTTGCTGTATCGATCCCCTCCAAGTTCACAAGTTCCGCGTTCCTGGTGCTCTGCTTGACAGCGGAGAGATTTAGGGGAGGGCTGAGGTCAGATAAAGGAAGAAAAGATGGAAGTGGGGATAGAGAGAGGGAGAGACGGGGGGGGGGGGGTTAGGGAAGGACAGAAGCTGATGGGATGAGGAGGGGAACTAGAAGGAGAAAATGAGAAAATAAAAGGGGGGTAAATAAAGAGTGAGGGATGAGGAAAGGATGGGGAACAAATGAGAGAAGGGTGGAAAGCAAGAGGAAGAGGATTGATGGGCAAGTTGCTTCCTTGTGGCTCTCGACCAGGTCAGAGAAGATTGATGCTTCCTTGCGTGCAGAGGACTGCAAAATTAGCCTCTGGTACATTGGAAATCCACGGTAAACACATCGAGCAGCTCTCAGAGGTGCTCACGCCAATCTCCTAATGCCCACAATGTGTGAGCCCACACACACACACACACACACACACACACATACAAACACACACACAAAATACACAAGTAACGAAAACACACCCACACACATTTATACGCAGAAACGACGTACACACAGACTCACTCACTATTTGGGGTTAGACTGCTGCATGCCTGCCATCCATAAACAAACTCACACGTAGGTATACACATACACCCACACACATACGTGCACACACACACCCACAAACATGTACGTGCACACACACTTACACCCAAACATTTATCTACATAAACCACTTACACACACAGACTCACTCACTATTTGGTGCTGGGCCTCAGCCACCAGCCATCCACCTCAAAGCTACCCCCCCCCACCTCACTGTACCCCCATGTCTCACTGCACGGCTGCTTCACCCCCACCTCACTGTACCCCCCATGTCTCACTGCACTGCTGCTTCACCCCCCCACCTCACTGTACCCCCCATGTCTCACTGCACTGCTGCTTCACCCCCCCACCTCACTGTACCCCCATGTCTCACTGCACGGCTGCTTCACCCCCCCACCTCACTGTACCCCCATGTCTCACTGCACTGCTGCTTCACCCCCACCTCACTGTACCCCCATGTCTCACTGCACTGCTGCTTCACCCCCCCACCTCACTGTACCCCCATGTCTCACTGCACTGCTGCTTCACCCCCCCACCTCACTGTACCCCCATGTCTCACTGCACTGCTGCTTCACCCCCCCACCTCACTGTACCCCCATGTCTCACTGCACTGCTGCTTCACCCCCCCACCTCACTGTACCCCCATGTCTCACTGCACTGCTGCTTCACCCCCCCACCTCACTGTACCCCCATGTCTCACTGCACTGCTGCTTCACCCCCCCACCTCACTGTACCCCCCATGTCTCACTGCACTGCCGCTCACATTCCTCAAGAACCGCCTTCTCGGTTCTGGCTCTTTCACTGGAGTGTTGGCCCCTTGTTCCCCAGAGTCCCCTGGGTCACAGTGGAAGAGCCGTCCTGAACCGGGCAGAGCCCAGAGGGAGTGTGCAGAGGGCAGGGAAGCAGGCTGGGGGGCCGCTCACCCAACACACACCTGCCTGGACCATTGGGAGGCTGGGTTCTTTTATGGCAACCTTTTTACAGGCTAAACAGCTTGTGTTTTATTGGGCTGCATTATGCAACACACACCTCATGCGAATGAGTTTACTGTTTTACATG
>JACYXH010000615.1:60000-67500 GCA_026745465.1 Lota lota | reverse complement strand
ATTTCATCCTGATATCTATTTTTCTTGTTGTCGAAGCGCGGGCTAGCTGTGGGACGTGGGACGCGGTGAGGCACAGCGAGGCCAGGGAGGGAGGTGTTGATGGAGTTTTTGGGCAGGTGAGAAATGGAGAGGGAGGCTGTGGAGAGAAGGAGCTGATGATCAGATGGAAGAGAAAGATTAAAGAGGGAATTATTACCGGGGCCACTGCCCATTGGAGCCCCAGATCTGTTCCAAGGGAAGATGCACACTAAACTAACTTGAGGTAATCGAGGCAGGGGTGTGTTCACACAATATTACATGTCAACGGTGCAGTCACGCTAAAACGGCACAGGGGGCAGCACACAAAATGGAGCACTTCAAGTCTTATCATAATTATCCAAAAAGACCAAACAGCGGCACACAACATAGGAAAGTAGGAACAATAAAAGAATAAAGCTTCACTTGATCAAACCGTATGCTTTTATATCTTGTTATGTTATGGGGGGGGGGGGGGGGGGGGGGGTGGAGAGGCAGGAGGGTGGGTGTGGGAGAACATATCTGAACAAACCAGATTTAAACCTGGCTGACCTTTTTATGGACTGGTGGCGCTGGGCTTTCCTCTCCACTGTGTGCTTCCAGTGAGCAGCTCTCCACAGAGGGAGCTCTGATGGATGTCCCGGTGTCGCGCAGATTGACTTCATGGTTGCATACTCCGGAAGAAGGGATGAGGAACACACACAACGGCAGGGCAATCACAGCTTTAGCGGACAAACCCCCCTCCTCTTCGTCCTCCACCTCCTCCACCTCCTCCTCCCTATGGGATTGGACTCCATCCACACACCACCACCACCAAATGCTGGCAAAAAGACCGGTTGGTGCCTGTTCCGTAAGTTGTGACTCCCTGTGTGAGCACATTGGTGTTGGATGGGGATTTTAGGGGTCACGGTTTGTGTTGAGCCCCGCTCTCCTTGGAGGTCAATGTAGCCGTTGTGTTCTGACATGGAGGTTACCTGCGGTTTCCATCTTTCATACCAAAACCCCGTAGACCCTGGAAGTGGATCTAGGTCACACCTATGGAACACGGCGTTTATCTTTCATCCGGTGTGCCGTTGGAGCGGTTAGGATCACCGGGATGATTGATGCAACATTTAGTTGGGATACACTTTGTGAGCCAAGCACTTTGTAAAGCGCCCTGCGTGCTAGAGAAGTCTTGGTGAAAAGGCTTTGCAGTGCGTTTAGGCAGGCCTGGTACCCCATTTATATTGTGGTTTTCTGTAATGAGAAGCAGATGGAGTGTGTCAGAGATAAAAGGAAAGGAAGTATGAAGTATGACTAAGGTTATAATGACGGCGAGCCAAAAAGCCTCCATGCCCCCGGGGCCCTTTCTCTGTCCCCTCTTTTGTATTGGCAGATTACTTTGAGTAGTTAGATGGCCCGTTGTTGTTTTGCTTTATCAGACTAGAGTCACACCAGCTCAATGAGGGATCCTCCAGAGGTAGAATTCCTCTCAGGCCGGTATTGTTCCACGCTGCGGTACGTTGGGGAAAGGAAGCATTAAGCCGGATAAAGTACTGGCTGGCGGTGAGGCCAGACAAATATCAAGGCCGGTGGTGTGTTCTCCAGCCAGCATCGATCGACCATAATATATGTTTAGCTGATCCTGTTCGGAACTCCTTTCAGTAAACAGGCCAGAGTCAACACTGTCACACAACGTTTGACTAACACTCCGGCCCTCCAGCCAACGGCCCCCTAACCCTGCAGCGTCCGTGAGCCAAACCAACGGCACACACTTAAAAGCAGCCGCCCGCGGGGGCGGCGGGCGGCCGCGGCGGCTCGCATGCTAATGAGCGAGTTCCAAACTGTCATGTCGTTGTGTTGTTTGTGTCATCGGCGCGGGCCAGCCCCCTGCGTGCACCTGCGTCTGGTGTGGTTCATTATGGATTTCTCTAATGGCTTTTAGAGTTTTAATAGCAGGCTTTTTTTCACACGGCAGGGGTAATGAATCACTGGATGTTGTCCCCGTGCCTAATGAGAGAGCCCACTGTTTTCTCAATGCACTGAGACATCAGCCAGAGATATGCATGGCAGGCAGCTGGAATCAGAATATTTAACTATGTGTGTGTGTGTGTGTGTGTGTGTGTGTGTGTGTGTGTGTGTGTGTGTGTGTGTGTGTGTGTGTGTCGGGGGGTGGAGGTATTTTGGAGGGATGTGATGGATTTTTTCGGGGGCGGAGCAACTCGCATTACTTATACGAGACTACCATGGACTTGTTGACTCCTGAACTTTCTTTTTTTTCAAGGGGGGGGGGGGGGGGGGATCTGGAGTGGGGATGCATTTGATTTGATTGCGGTCGTAGCTGGTGTAGCACAAGCACTGTTAATGTACTCCACTCCAACACAGAGCATCACCCGGGAAGCCACTGGCACACAAGCTAGCATGGCAGCACCTGTGGCGCTCATGAAGTCAGGCTGCGTAGCGTCAGGCTGCGTAGCGTCATTCACGCCCGCTGAAGCCGTCCTCAGCTGCCGTTTCTAACTGGCTGACTGTGCGTGTTTGTGCATGTGTGTTTGCAGTGAGAGTTTGGACGAGGGAGAGGGCTCGTGTCAATAGGTGTGGTTACACAGGATAAAAAAGAAAGAAATAGGCGCTCACCTCTTATATTCCCAATCAATATGACCTCTGAAAAACACATTGGCGTAATCAATCACACCGTCACATGTTTAAGAAAATGCCGTGTTTCAGCAGCAGGTGACAGCAGGGATTAGCATTAATGGCGTCGCTCCAGGAGCACTGTCGGGTGCATTACTTTTCTTTCCCAACGACGTCTGAAATGTTTGATGAAAAAGACAAAGTGGAGCCGAGACTTTGCCCGTCGAGCACTTTTTGTGATGAATCACTGTTGGGTTGCCGGTTGGGTGATGGGCCGGTTCGATAACTTCACTCCGTCTCGTCCCAGGCAATAGACGGCTGTCTGTGCTCCCAAGGTGAACGCAGCTCCTGATGTAATCAAATAAAGCAGCTCCGTACGGAGCCGCTATTCCGTACAGTGGCCCCGTACAGTGGCCCAGTACAGTGGCCCAGTACGGTGGCCCCGTACGGCCTGCATCCTCAGCGCTGCTGTAAACGGGCCCCCCCACCTTTCTATTCTAACGTGATACACAAGTGTGTCCCAATTTAATAATTGTTAAAAGATGCAATACGTTATTGTGGAGACGTCAAAGTTCAATTTCTATACAATGCGTTTTCGTTTCCTTCTCAACGCTCACTTTTGTGAGCGACTGAAGCTCGTTATGCTAATCCTGTAGTTAACATGAAGCCCTTCATAAAGTGGGAGTCCTGACATGGGCACACGTGCCTAAAGTAATGTTTGACACGAAGCGCTGCGGGCGTGTTGTTCCATGTGCACTTTGTCAGAAGACTTTTGAAATCAATCAGCCAGTGTGAGTTATTCACAGGCCAACATCAAAAAGGCATTACTTATCTGGGCCTTTTAATTTCCAATGCATCTGTCAAGTGAGTTGAAATATAGAATCTCATTACTTTGAACAAGTAGGGGGGGGGGGGGGGCACAACATAAATCATCATATTTTCATCTTACATTGACAAGAGGCTTGCACTGGCCCATAGGGGATACTAAGGTGAGAAAGAAAGTAGTTAGACAGAGAACGTGACGAGTCAGAGAGAGATAATGATCGAGCGATAAAGACTGGGAGTGCGAGATAACGTGGGAGAGATAAAGGAATAGGGAAAGAGAACGTAAGCCAGAGCCAAGAGTTAAAGATCAACCGATTCAGGGTCAGGTGGTGGAAATCCTGCACTTCCCAGGTCCATGGGAGAACAACTATTATTATTAATCTGATTTGTGATTACATTGAGGAAGAGGGTGCTTACTCACATTTTAACATCCAATTCAAATCTCACAGCAACTATGTTCAAAACAGATTATTCTTATTCTTTCTATGAAACAGAGCATAGCTGTTAGGATTTGTTCAGTTACTAACACACCTTAGAACATCTTATGTTCCTCTCTCTCTCTCTCTGAGGGCAGATAAATATCTGAGAAGGAAAAATATGCTTACCGACTAAAAATAATAACAAGAACTCATTGTTAGTTAAAGTAGATAATGACAAATGGGACAGTTAGTTTGTGAAGCAGGTAGTACTTCAAGCAGCACATATGCTTTGGAACCTGACACATGTGGCACAACACCAGCTCGACAGGAGTGCAGCTATTCAAGTAATTATTCATGGCACCCGGGGAAGGGGAGGGCACAAATTGAGTGTAGTACCCCTTTAAATCCATCACTGTACTAAACTCTAATAATGCATGCCTATTACAGAGACCCTCTAAATTATTCATTTGCCATGATAATGAAAATATGCTAATTAGAGACTTTGCCAGGAAAAAGAATACATAACACTCAGCCTTTCGTAATTAGAATAAGTAATTATTTAAGCATTACTTTGTGAAGTTGAATTATTAGGGCCTGTCAGAATCTCATAGTGGAGCATAACCCCGAATTGTGTCTGACTGAGGGGGGAAATATGTGATGACTCATTTTAAACGGGGAACATTCCTGACAGCTTTTAAAAAGGCTTGCACCAATGTGAGTGAAACCTCACCAGGGATTATTTTACACTGGATTACAATGAGGTGTAAAACCTCACCAGGGATTATTTTACACTGGATTACAATGAGGTGTAAAACCTCACCAAGGATTATTTTACACTGGATTACAATGAGGTGTGAAACATCCCCAGGGATTATTTTACACTGGATTACAATGAGGTGTAAAACCTCACCAGGGATTATTATATACTGGATTACAATGAGGTGTAAAACCTCCCCAGGGGTTATTTGACCCTGGTTTACAACGATGGACTGACATTTCTTTCTGGGTTTTCATCGATATCACCGAACCATATGATTTGAAATCCTTGCTTTTTTCGCTGTATATGACAGAAAACTGTCACCCCTCACTCAGCTGTCTCGAAATGAAGGAAAATACGCACCCCTTCCTGATCCCTCAGTCCTCCATATTTTGAAAATTGTCTTTTTTCTCCTCCTCACTCTGTCTTTTTAACAGTGAGGCCACTCAACCTCTCCCCCTGACAGAGAACAGAGAACTATTCTGGAAGTTGATCAACAGCTCATTTAGTTATCAGTCACTCACTTCTTCCCTTTGTGCTTTCTTCTCCTGTGTTGCTTTCCACTTCTCTCCTCCCTCCCTCCCTCCCTCCCTCCCTCCCTCCCTCCCTCCCTCCCTCCCTCCCTCCCTCCCTCCCTCCCCAGGGCTGGTTCAGAAAGGAAGCCACTGGCATGGCCCCCTGTGGGGGTATAGAAAATGGCGGGATCCATCCCAGTGCGGTGTCGGTGGTAACACTGGTGAGGGCGTGACGCGTGGCTCCTCCGATAACAAGAGGAGGATTCATGCCTGGCATTCTCCCTGTCACCTCGCCGTCAAACGCTCGCATTAACCAATTTGCGGTAGAATAATGGGCTCTGCCAGCGAGCGGAGGCCCGGGCCTCACCGCCTCCATGCAGCCGTCAAAGTCAGAGAGGATGGCGGTCCGTGTGTGGAAACACATAATTACACGTTCACACCGCGCACACAGCACAGACACCCACCAACACGGTGTGTGTGGGTGTCTGCGTCAGGGGAGGTGGGGTGGGCGGGGGTGCTGCATGAAATGTTAGTATTCTTTTGATGAATCCCATTACTCCCCAAGTCCTTCACCACTACAAACGTGGCTTCAGCGTGGCAATCCCGGGCGTGGGATAACTTAACCTACATTAGTGGCTGTCAGTCAGCGTGACGATAAGCCCACACACAGCCGCAATTTACAAACTAGTGAAAGACCCCTCCCAATGATCTTCCTCGTCATCGGTTTAGATTTATATTGAGCTTTTTATAATCAGTCAATGTCACCCCACCGACTGTTTGATACAGTTTACAATGACATGCATTAGTGTGTCGTCGCACACGTTCAACTGTTTGAATCATCTTTTTGTCGAGACAACATTGGCATTCATGTAGAGCTTTATTTATGCTAAGTAGAAAGTGCCATTTTAGTAATATGTTATCATAGAAGATCTGTTGGTGCTGGCTTTCTATTGGACCAGCCTGTTATTGTCCATTGTCAAGAGCCCTGATAGGTTGAGGGGGTAGACGTGAGTTTGATGGAGTTTTGTGATTGCGAGAGAGGGAGTAAGGAAACGCAGAAAAAACAAAGCTTGAGGGAAGGAAAGAGACTGGGGTTATCGTGTGAGCGGTTTGCTATGGGGAGGTTAAATAAAAGTGATTTGGACCCTACATTTGTGGATTCTACTTCAGTCATAACAACACCTTACATTAGAAATACTTTCTTAAACAATCAATTGCTTTGTGGATAAAAAGTCCAACATTAGGGGCGATAATTCAAGTGAAAAAGGCAAGCAGTGTTCGTATAAAGGTAGCCATAGTGTAGTCCCACGATAAACAGATTCTGTGTAACGAAATGGACAAACTGAAACTGAAGTACACTTCATAGCCATGGTAAGAAACACTTGACCTGTGACGAAAGTTAAACATGTCCTGTGAGATGATGTACGTCTAAGTCTGGTGTTGACACTCTATTTATCCTCCGAACAACAGTTTGAGGTCACCCATGAATACAGGCCAAATGTCTGTAGTTGTGTTTTGTGTTAAGTCCATTAACCTAAAGCACATTGCCGTATACCCCAGCATATCCCGAGTTTTTATGAGACTGCAGCTCATTTGCATCTGCAACTCTGTGATATTTAATCCCATCATGCGTCTTATTGTGTGTTGTGTTCAAGGGCAGCAGTGTGTGTGTGTGTGTGTGTGTGTGAGTGTGGGTGTGTGTGTGTGTGTGTGTGTGTGTGTGTGTCTGTGTGCTGAAGTCTTGCCGTTGTATCAGTGAAAGACTGATGAACAGGACATTGTTAAATAAGGATGACACCATCATATTAAAGACCAATATCATTTCTTTGCTTCTCCGTGACTCTTTTCATTGCGTGTGTGCTGCAGTTTAACTGTCCACCTGTGCCCTTGACAACGCCTCCTCTAACTCTTCCACCGTGGATCTCTGCTGCTCATTCGTTGCTTTGTTCACAAAAGGTGTTTTCAATTTTCAACTCCGGATGTGTTTCTGTAGGTTTGCGCCTCTCTGACGATGTTCCCTAAATGCCGTGGAAGCTCCGGAACGAGAGGTGGAGATGACAAGAGTTTATTCTTAAAATAAAAAATCCACTTGACAACTTGATAAGTTATCTAGATGCCGTCCCTCTACTGAGAAAAGACTCTTCTGAACCTGTCTCTCCTCAGCCATAGACAGCGTGGCTGCTCCCCTCCTCACGTATGATTTCACAACCCAGCCCAGATTACAGTAAACGACAGTAACCATGAGTTATCTGCCGATCTGCGAGCCCCTCCTTCGCTTGGGCGTGATGCATTAGCCAGCTAGCCGTAGAGAGAGAGAGAGAGAGACAGAGAGAGAGAGAGTGCTGACTCCTGTCTC
>JACYXH010000615.1:22500-55000 GCA_026745465.1 Lota lota | reverse complement strand
CCGTTGCCACTGAGCCATTCTACACCACACCAGGTTCATTAAAAACCTGCGATTTCACAGTCGTTTCACTTGCTCCTGTGTCTCACTGTAGGGCTTTTATTCTCAGTATGTGGGGCCTCTCTCCCTGCAGCACACGCCCAGAGACACACACACACACACACACACACACACACACACACACACACACACACACACACACACACACACACATACAAAGCAGACCCTCTTCATCTCATGCTTCCACCTGAAATTGGTTATTTTCGGAAATAATTCCAAATTCAATCCTGTCTATCTGTCTGTGCATTTGTGCACATTGACGTGTGTGCACGCACATACACGTGCATGTGTGTGTATTATGTGTGTGTGTGATGGCGCGCATGTGTGTGTGTGTGCGCATGTTTACGTGTGTAAGTGTGTTTGCACGTATGTCCTTGTGTTTATGTGTGTGCGTGCATTTCTATATATACTTCTATATGCGTGTGTGTGCGTGTGCGTGTGCCCACTCTGAAGGGCCCGTGGCGTGCGCGTGGCCTGGGCGGCGCTGGTGGGGCCCCAGCCCGGGGCCCCAGCCCGGGGCCCCAGCCCGGGGCCGCCTCTCCTCCCTGTGTCTCTGATCCGGGCCTAATGAAGCCCAAAGCCTGGCAGTTGTGAAGAGCATCTGCAGAGCCACGAAGTGATGGGCATGTCATTCTGCTGCTGTGTCCCGGGGGGGGGATGTCTGTGTGTGTGTGTGGATGTGGGTGGATGAGGGGGTGGGGGGGCACACACACACACACATCTGAGGACCCTGCCTGCTGTTTGCTCAGTGATTCGGTGCCCCGTATGTACTTGAGCTGCAGAAGGTCATGCCACATATGTTGTAGACACCATCTGGACCATAGTCTGTGGACCTCTCTCTCTCTCTCTCTCTCTCTCTCTCTCTCTCCTCTCCCTCTCCCTCTCCCTCTCCCTCTCCCTCTCCCTCTCCCTCTCCCTCTCTCTCTCTCTCTCTCTCTCTCTCCCTCTCTCTCCTTCTCCTTCTCCCTCTCTCTCTCTCTCTCCCTCTCCCCCCTCTCTCCCTCTCCCCCTCTCTCTCTCCCTCTCATGGCACACTGGACTGTAGCGTTATCTAACTCGCTGGGCCAGATTCACTCACTTTTTAAATTATTTTTTCATTTAAATGATCTTCCAAAGGAAATGGTTCCACTTAGGGTGGTAATGGTTGGTTGTATTTCCTCCAGCCCCGCCCATCCTGTCATTTGGGTTTCTGGCTGAAGAAGGGGCTAAGCCCTGAGACACCCAGTGTACTTCATAACATTAATGCAGTCTGCTTGTATAGAACATTAACGAATTCTGCTTATATATAACAACAAAGTCTGCTTATATAGCTGGAGCTGATTCACACACGTTTGTTTTTATTTGGTTTTTGGATTTTTTTCAAACTGAATCCAGGGGAGACACGATACTTCTGTGTCTGTGTATGTACTGTTTATCATATCTAGCTATCCATCTATCTATCTATCTATCTATCTATCTATCTATCTATCTATCTATCTATCTATCTATCTATCTATCTATTTACTTGTCTGTCTGTCTGTCTGCTGTTTAGATCTATCAGTCTGTCCATCCATCCATCCACCTATCTAACTCTCTATCTTTCTATCTATTTTCTATCTAGCTATGCGTCTTTTCATTAATCTTTCTTTCTTTATATTCCTTCTTTTTGCAGTATTTACTCTTTGGGGTTGACAGTTTCCAATCTCCAGGATGTGTAGATGATTAACTTAAAGCCATGTATGTGTGATGTGAGCCTCCTTCAGCAGTCTGGCTTTCACCCCATACATCTAAATATAGATTTAATAACAGTTGAGTTGCTGTTTCTACATTAGTGCTCGAAAACGCTTACTATGCTTATTGCTGTGCTCTTTCTGTCTTTCTCTCTCTTTGCCTCCTCTCTCTCTCTCTCCTTACCCTTCTCTCTCTCTGTTTCACTCAGTCTCGCTCTCTCTAAATATCTCTCACTCCTAATGTCTCCCTCTCCTTCTCCAAAAGGCGATATAAAAGAAGGAATCTGTGTCCCTCTTCTTCTCCACTCTCTTCTCCATTCATTCTCTCTCTCTTTTACATTCTCTCTCTCAGTCTTCCACCATAACGAGGAGGAAGGGCATTTGTGGATCCAACAGATCTCACAACAGTCGTGAACAACATGGAACTGAACTCCGCTGAGAGAGTGGAGTACTGCTGCAGTACAATGGCACTAGGGGCCATGCGGTCTCCTTCTTCCATTGCTTCTACGCTTCCTCTATACCTGCGGTCTTCAGTGGCATCTTCATTAGACTTCCTGGCAGCAGATCACAGTGTTCCCCCCCCCCCCATCCGCATCCGCATAACCATGAGGGATTGGGTACAGCCCTAATAGCTGTGTGTGTGAGAGTGTGTGTGTGTGTGTGTGCATGTGTGTGAGAGTGTGTGCGTGTGTATGTGTGCGTGAGAGGTTGTGTGTGCGTGTGTGTGTGTGTGTGCATGTGTGTGAGAGGGTGTGTGTTTGTGTGTATGTGTGTGTGTGTGTGTGTGTGTGTGTGTGTGTGTGAGCGAGCGTGTGTGTGTGTATGTGTGAGAGGGTGTGTGGGGAGGGGAGGGGGGGGGGTGGTGAGTTCCTAGACAGAAACTTCAGTAGGATAGGTAAGCAGATGCTTGTCTCTTTCTGAGGAAGGGAGACAGCAAGGGAGAGAGGGAGAGAGGGAGAGAGAAGCAGCGCAGACTCACTCAACACGACAGGCCTTTAATGTGATAAACAAAGTGTTGATTTATGCGCTCATGACAGCTTTTTAGAAACCCCACACCGCTCCCTTCCTCAAGCCAGGGCAGAGCTGTAGCTTCAGGGTGGAGCTGTAGCTTCAGGGTGGAGCTGCAGCTTCAGGGTGGAGCTGCAGGGTGGAGCTGGGCATTGTGAATACATGATTAGATGTATAGTGTCCAGACATGGCTCAGCTGGATGGGTCCATCTCTACATGCATTGCTGTAATAGCCATTCCTCCGCTGTAAAGTCCATATAGTCTAGGGGATGGGTCTGACCCAGTCTCCTTCAAATGTTTTCTTTTCTTTTGGTTTTTCTCTCTCTCCCTCCCTCTCTCCCTCTCCCTCTCTCTCCCTCCCTCTCTCCCTCTCTCCCTCTCCCTTTCTCTGTCTCTCCAGTGGTTTCCTAATTACCTCTGGTTTTATGGTCTGGCCCGTGTCAGTAACCCTCCACTCTTATTGGTTCCCATGAAATATGGCTTTGGCCTTGGGTTCAAGCAGAGGAGAAAATGCAGCGCATTGATTGGTCAAGTCAAGCAAGGTTCCTCTGAGGACGAAGAGGAAGAAGAAGATGGAAAGGAATTGAATTGAATGCCATGTTTCATGTGGGGGCTCGTCCCCTGTGTTTGCTTCCTCCACCTTAATTCATCTTTTTGTTTCTCTCCCCTCGGGCGGAGTCTCTTTACCTTTCATGGAAAAAGAAAAACATCCATGATTGAAGTCCAGACTTAGAGCTGGAGCTTAAAGAGCTTGGACAGCAGATTGGAGATTGACATGTTTTACATGAAGCACTCTTTTCCGATTTTGTGTTCGGCTGTGCAAGATTCTCTAAGTTTCCTATAGATGTCGGCTCAGTTTGCTTTATGAGGGAAGTATCTGGCTTATCACGAGCACTGAGACAATTAAGGAGACAATTTCACGCGCAGGGCTTCCATAATCATCAACGCATGCTGGGAGCCCATATCAGAGTAAGCTTCATTTTGGCTGAAGAGAATTCATTTGTACTTTATAACTCACTATGTGACAATTTGCGGCTACACCCAATCAGAGACTTAAAAAAAGAGGGGGGGGGGGGGGGGGAGTGAGAAAATGAAAAACAGAAAGTAACACGCTTATTAAAGCTATTGAATGAGGTAAATGAAGCACTTAAATGTGTTTTCACCCAATGCATTTTCACCGGGAGCTGTTTTCAGTGGCCATTGGTATGTCTTTATTGCCCTCACCAAATATCTGATCTCGTATCTCTTCAATATGTTCTTTCTAATGACAGAGAAGTTTGATTGATAAACTGAAAAGTGATAAGTAAGGTGAATAAGTCTGAACGGTAAAAAGTTGAATGTAAAAAGTGAAATATAAATGCAAATTTAACTAGAAATGTATGTGAATTTAGATGTAGTTTCTTCTGCATCTTTACAGCCAACACACATAGTGAAGACCCTCAGTGAAAAAGATATGACAGTGATTCATGACAAAACTGCCACCATAGCACACACAGCCGGCATCCACCTGCTTGTGTTAAACCTCTTTTCCCCAACAAACAGTTTTTCAACGGTGAGTTAAACTAGCATGCGACAGGCGGGCAACGCATATGGGAAATAGTGTTTTTATCTGAAAAATACTACCATTTAAGAAATACAACTCTAGAAATACTACTATAACAGAGGTTCATGTGTAAAAAACAAAACAAAAAGAAGTCCACTTTCAGACTTGCGGGCACATGACTTCAGAAGATGGTTTAGGGTGGAAACCGGAGCAGGCTGCTGATTGGCCGCTTAATCCCTATTATGCATGCTTACATCAGGCGGCCATGTTGTTTTGATCAAAACATAGCAAGTCATAATGAATGGAAATGAACGTATGTTTGCGGGGATCAAAATAGCACATAATTACGCTATTACCTCTGAGATGATACAGGTATGCCCCTAGCTAACACTGCAAACATCAAGGTCTCTCTCTCTCTCCCCGGTACACATTTCTTTGAGGCGGGTTTGGAAACAAATGAACCTCGTTAAGGATGATGACGGCAGGTGAACAGTGAGCTAACCTCCGAGACGGCGTGCGCTCTGTAGAGACCACGCATTACATCATTACAACACGCCCCCTGCATCACACGCATGTCAACCCTGCATATTTTACACTAGGATCTGATAGCGCAACACATAATCACAGTTTTTGTGATGTTTAACACACTAAAATGTTGATATTTAATTTCTTGCTTCTCACAGGAGTCATAGTGATGAGTCATAGTCCGATCAGAGAGCGGTGACACAATTACCTGATTGTGTTGGCCTATTATGACCTGCTATGTTCGGCCATTATCATCATGGCCAGCTGCCCCTCCCTGCCTCCTGCCTCCTGCCTCCTGCCTCCTGCCTCCTGCCTCCTGCCTCCTGCCTCCTGCCTTCCTGCCTCCTGCCTCCTGCCTCCCTGCCTCCCTGCCTCCTGCCTCCCTACCTCCTGCTTCCTGCCTCCCTGTCTCCTGCCTCCTGCCTCCCTACCTCCTGCTTCCTGCCTCCCTGCCTCCCTGCCTCCCTGCCTCCTGCCTCCTGCCTCCTGCCTCCTGCCTCCTGCCTCCTGCCTCCTGCTTCCTGCCTCCATACCTCCTGCTTCCTGCCTCCCTGCCTCCTGCCTCCCTGCCTCCTGCCTCCTGCCTCCCTGCCTTCTACCTCCTGCCTCTTGCCTCCCTGCCTCCCTACCTCCTGCCTCCCTCCCTCCTCTGCCCTCTCTCGCTCTAGCTCTCTGCCCCTGCCTGCCTACCTTCCTCTCTCTCTCTGACACCTTCTCTTTCCCTCATTCTCTGTCCCCCTCCATCTATCTCTCTCTCTCCAGCTTTTACTCTCTCTCCCTCCTTCCTGCTCTCTCTCTCAGCCTTTCTTTCTCTCTCTCACTCTTTCTAGTACCTTGATGCACTGCCTTTGCCTCACTGTCTCTCTTTTTCTCTCTCTCTAAAATCTCTATCATCTGTGTGCATCTGTCTGTCTGTCTGTCTGTCTGTCTGTCTGTCTGTCTGTCTGTCTGTCTGTCTGTCTGTCTGTCTGTCTGTCTGTGCCTGTGCAGCCTACGGTGAAATCATAACAAGTAGTAATGTGAATGTTGTGAGCCAATGAGTGACCACTCGCCTTCCCTCAACCAGTGCAATTACATCGTAAGTTTGATCGGTGGTGATAGACAAAACAGCAGGGGTTCATAAATATGGATGGGAGAGTCTCCGAAAATAAATGAACAGGGCCTGGCCTCTCGGCTGGCCTACTTAGACTGTCAATTACAGACCTGACAGGAGCCTCGTGAAAGAGCAACACGGGCGCATGCACGCACACACACACACACAGACATGTAGACACACACAGACATAGACATGTGCACGCATATGCATACACAGTTACGTATGCACACATGCATGCACAAAGACACGTACACATGAATGCACACATACTGACACGCACGCATCCACATGCACACACACACACACACACACACACACACACACACACACACACACACACACACACTAACGCACATACACACTAACACACATACACATACCCAGTCATTAAACTGTTCATTTGATACTCTTCTGCAGCAATAAGGCAATCAGCTGATTCATTATCAACAGACAGGAGCTGTGCTTATGGCATGTCATCGTTTATGAGCAGTGTCACTCATAACATAGACTCCACACTCATTCAACTTCTGAAAGTCTTCAAATTGCCATTTTTAAATACTATATAAAGCCACATTTCTGCACTATAGTCGATTTAAGTGAGTTGTTTGTGTATATATATTTTCCCTGTACTTTAAACTGATAAATAAATCTCAAAGTATCGTTGGTCTAGCTAACATCAAATAGATGAACTAAGGTTTCGTTGCCATACTTAAATTGTTATCCGAAAACATATTTAATCCAATTCACAGAGATGTTTGGTTGCTTTGGTCAAACAAGCCCAAAGTTTGGCGAGACAGATGATACTTTCTAACGGTCTGGTTTGGTGGTGTCATTGGTTGTGTTGGTGATAAGATAAACATAGTCAACAAAGTCAGTAAAAAAGCAATACAGCCTCCACAGAGAAACGTCAAAGGGAGCTGAAATTTCTGTTTGATAGGTTTATTGTGGTTATCAACCAGGAAAGAAACCTCATGAGTTGAGTGTAGCAATTATGTAGCAGAGAAACTAGTAAGAGAGAGTGGATATAGATTTATTTTTTGCGAATAGAGAGCTATATACTCTACAGAAATCAAAACCTTCTTGCAATAACCCAAGAGCAATAACATTTCTTGGCTCATCTTTCCTTAGTTTTGTAATAACTTCTCCGAGGTAGACTGTCCATGTTGATTCTGCTTTGTTTACATTCAAAGCAGAGGATTGACAACATCCAGCCGTCCACAAATAAGAAAATAATTTTGCTGCTCGGCATCTGCAATATATAATACGTCTCTCCGGTTAGCGCTGAGGAACGCAAGTTCTGAATAAGCACTGAGGTGTGTGAATATGTGGCAAGAGTATTACATCAGTACAATACAAAATACAAAAACAGCTGACATTTTATTTTCATCAATATGTCTTCAGACCGTGCAAGTACAGGATTCAAAAATATTTTAAAACCACACACGGATGAGTCAAGCAAACAGATATTCTCCGAAAGTGTCACACATATAAACGACGTGTCTGTGTTTCAGTCCAACTAAATGATCACAGAACACACAAGGAAAGACCATTTTGGAGATAACAGTTGGCACAATTTGGGTCTTCAATCACATGATGCCATCACCTATCGTTTTCCCCTTAATAAATGTTTTATGTTTATGAAATAAAGCTGTCTTGCAAACATCAAACAATCAACTAAGCGGCTTTCAAGTGCTTTAATTATTTGGATTCAGTATGTCTCTCTGTTCTAGCTAACAAGCTCTGTGTTTATCCAAAGCATTTATATCGAAGGCAAGGTTGGAAAGATCAGCTGTGGCCAGTGTTAATGGAAGTGCCAGAGACGTATAAAAAAACTATCTGCAGCACTGCCAACACCCTGCCATCATTAACTTGTTGACAATTTTGTCAGCAAATTATGCAGAGTCTTTGTCAGGTTTCCAAGCCATTTCCTCATAAAACAGAACTTGTTTACCCGCAGTGAAAACTGTTCAATTCCAATTATAACATAATGGGAGAGAGAAGATGTTTGAGTTTCTCCGTGCCTTCGTGAGTATTGTATCATTTAATCCAAAGAGAGCCATAGTTTTAAATGGAGGACATTAGCGTGTGTGTTGGGCTCAGGAAGGCTTGGCTAAGGTCTATGTACCATTAGCTGAAGGCGGTTAGCCAAGAAGACAGCGATGTTGACGTCGTGGGGAGTATTGATTGTGGCACCACAAATAAGTTGCCATAACAGGATAATATTGAGCCGAATCATTGATGGTGTACTATATGTATTGCTGCCTGCTGGCCAAATTCAATTGTATTGATGCAATACTATGAAGGGGTCAAGTGTGTAGCCATAATGTTTGTGGCAGTGAGGGAACACAGTGCTCAATACGGTTGATTTACCAAATTAACTTCCAACTCTAGGCGTACTGGGTGGGAACTGGCATCGAAATAGACTACAGTAGCCATAGAAAGACTAAGTCTGGAAATATCTGTAACAAACTGAATGTGGGAATGTATTGTTTGAGCGTACAAGTTTTTAGGTTGGCCAGAGAAAAAGGATTAATGTTAATGTGTAAGGTCTAAAATGATTAAATGTGAAGCTTTGCATGGATATTATTATTTAAACAATATTTCCGAGAGAGCTTCACATTGTCTGTTGGATGAATAGGCAGATGGATAGATTTGGGTAGTGGTGGCGACCAAAGAATAGATTAGAGGTTAATCTTGTTTTAGGGTACTTTCCTTTCGTTCACTCGGAGTCATTCCAGGAAACAAGAGCAGATTTGAAATCCATCCAAATCTAATTAAAAACACTCGATGGCAAAGAACTGTGTTTTCTCCCCCTCTTTCTTTTTTTTGACAGTTTGATCGCAGGATGAGGCATGTGGAGGCCGGGCGCCAACGGAAACCATTTCACAGGAGGCTTCACGCAGGCTTTCCCTCAACAAGGTGCCTTTTGTTGTTAGCGGAGACAGATAGGCATCCCTGATAAGTGTGCAAATGTGTCAAAACTCAGGAGGGATGCCGGGTGAAAGTACTAAAGGTAAACGTGGCCTACTTGGGTATATAATTAAATCTATTGTTTGGTTGTCAGGAACTTCACATACTTTGTTGCAGGTTTTCTCTACTGCTGTGCCCACTGTTGCTGATGCAGTATTATTCATTTAAAATATAATAAAAATCCATATCCATGTATAATTCAAATTGTAAAGCTGTCGAAAACAAAACATTGGAAAGGAAATAAAAATGCAAATTCTTTCTTTACAAACAAAAACTTTGAGTCCCTTCTCAAAAATACCATTTGAACCACCGTTGCGTAAATAACTAAACATGAAGCCAAAAGCGGCTGTCCCATACATCATAGCACCACCAGGCATGCTGCTTAACCACAGGAGGTAAAGAACCAGAAATCAACACTGCCTGGCTGGTCCTGGGAGACTCGGAGGGCTAGCTTAACGCCCTAACAACATGCTTCAGGCCACTATCCATCCTCGTAAAGCTATTGGATCTCCGCCATCTCAAACTCTGCCCGGCGACAGGCCTCCCTGAGCCCCCCTCTTCCTCCTGCTCCCTCGGTCCGGCCCCCCGGTCGTCCCATGCAGCCTCCAGTCCCACCGTGTGCAGCCTCTGCCTCCCTGCAGCCTCCCTGCAGCCTCCCTGCAGCCTCCCTGCAGCCTCCCTGCAGCCTCCCTGCAGCCTCTACCTCCCTGCAGCCTCTACCTCCCTGCAGCCTCCCTGCAGCCTCCCTGCAGCCTCTGCCTCCCTGCAGCCTCCCTGCAGCCTCCCTGCAGCCTCCCTGCAGCCTCCCTGCAGCCTCCCTGCAGCCTCCCTGCAGCCTCCCTGCAGCCTCCCTGCAGCCTCCCTGCAGCCTCCCTGCAGCCTCCCTGCAGCCTCCCTGCAGCCTCCCTGCAGCCTCCCTGCAGCCTCCCTGCAGCCTCCCTGCAGCCTCCCTGCAGCCTCCCTGCAGCCTCCCTGCAGCCTCCCTGCAGCCTCCCTGCAGCCTCCCTGCAGCCTCTGAGGCAGCAGTACTATAGGAGCAGTGCGGTTAGCATTCTTAATGGCCATTGTTGTGAAGGGGGACCTCTGCTCTCTTCATCGGCCCGCGGCAGGCAGATGGATGGCCTCGCTACCTCCTCTGTGCTATCAGGACGGCCCAGACACTGGGACCGCGAGTGGCGGAACAAAGTAGGAGGAATGGCGCCCCAGTGGGGAGAAAATAGTCGAAGGGGTGGGTGGAGGGCACAGGAGGGGTAGAGGAGAGAATGTGGGGATGAGGCAGCAAGGTTTGAGGGAGGAGAGTGCAACAGAGAGGGAGAGAGAGAGAGTGAGCGACAGAGAGGGAGAGAGAGACACACAGACATACAGAAAAGCAGCATGGGGGGAGGAAGAGGGGGGGGGGGGGGTGGAGTGTGATGGAGAGAGGGGGGCAAGGGACAAGGGTGGAGGAGCTAGGGAGCTCCTGAATACATTGGGAGCTCCTTTGTGAGGGGTGTAAAGACAGGAGTGTGGCTGCTGTCTGGCAGAGGCCTGTGTTCTCAGCAGCCCGTGGAGAAGAAAAGACAAGAGGCTGATGGTGGTGGTGGGGCTCACCAAACCCCTTTACTGGCCCCCTGCCCTGTCCCGCCCCCACCAGCCATAGCACCCCTGCCTGGTGATGAATGGTGGCACTTGCTGAAAGTGAAGCCTGCTGGAGAGGCTTGGCTTGGAGAGAGAGAGAGAGAGAGAGAGAGAGAGAGAGAGAGAGAGAGAGAGAGAGAGAGAGAGAGAGAGAGAGAGAGAGAGAGAGAGAGAGAGAGAGAGAGAGAGAGAGAGAGAGAGAGAGAGAGAGAGAGAGAGAGAGAGAGAGAGAGAGAGAGAGAGAGAGAGAGAGCCCACCACACTACCAAGCAGGACGTGAAGGCCCCGGCCAGGAGGAACACAACCTTCTGTAGTAAAGAGAGCTCTCCAGCTGGATGGCCAGGCAGAGTGCTGCCCTGTCTTCCTTCACCCAGACGTTTAGAATCAGACCTGTTTGGAGGCAACGGATCCTCCAACGGTGATTTTGAGGAATCCTGGAAAGAAAACGATAAAGGAAACACTTTGAATAAATGGAAACTGTTACCATATGAATGTATGCAATGCATTAGGGCCCCGACTGATGAGGGGCCGCTGTATCATGCTAATGGCCTCGCACACAGGACCCTTTCTCTCCCTGTTCATCAGCAGATCTGTGAATTCATTTGTGTGGTCAAAGGGAAAGACTGCAGATTCATTTTAAATCATCTGAATCATCGTAAAAACGATTTGCTCTAAATAATTGAATATTCACTGATTATGTGCTCCACAGATAAAAATGTAATTTTTTTAGTGTGCTTAAATCAATGCCTTGTTTGCCATGAATTGCCCGTGCCAAACAAGGAATTCATCACTCTAGTGCAGAGACTCGGTGCTTCTTAATTTAGCCTCTTCCCTTTTTCTGTTACTTAATCACTTTTGCTCTTTCTCTCTCTCTCTCTCTCTCTCTCTCTCTCTCTCTCTCTCTCTCTCACTGTTCACCCTGTCACTCTATCTCACTCTCATAAACACACACAAGTAAAGCCTGCCCTTAAGAACTAGAGAGAGAGAGAGAGAGAGAGAGAGAGAGAGAGAGAGAGAGAGAGAGAGAGAGAGAGAGAGAGAGAGAGAGAGAGAGAGAGAGAGAGAGAGAGAGAGAGAGACCAAGACATAGGGAGAGAGGGAGAGAGGGAGAGAAGGAGGAGGGTATCTGGAGAGAGGGATAAAGCCAGGGAGAGAGGGTGGAGGAGGGTATCTGGAGAGGCAGAGCCTGGGGGCTGGGCTCTGTCCCAGCTCCCCAGCCCCTCTGGATCCCAGCCATCTGCCACAGCTGCTGCCTGGCTTTAACTGCCACTCTAATTGACAATGAACCCAGAGCCCTGTGATAATTGTGGCTGCTTGGCGACTTGGTCAGGTAATGCGTCCCTTTCAGGATTTATCAGGCCCCATCTGCTCATGGTGCTGCTGTATGCGATGGAGAAGGCCCCTGTTTTCCCATCCATCGCCACTCCCTCCTCCTTTCCTCCTCCTCCTCCTCCTCCTCCTCCTCCTCCTCCTCCTCCTCCTCCTCATTCATGTCATCCCTCTATTCTCCTACAACCCGGGTCTAGCCACTACCACCTTCCACACTTCCAACTCCCTCCCTCCCTCCGTCTCATCTCTCCTCTCCCCACCCCAACTCTATCTCCTCTCTGGTTGGCTCTTCGCAATTCAAACCACCCCCTCCCACCTCCCGCCCCAATTTCATCTCTTCTTTCACCTCCCTCCCCGTTGCCAAGCAAATATTGGGCTTGTTCTGTGGGGACCCTCATTATAGAGCGGGGGGAGGGGTGGCTGCTAGGCCACGCCCACCTAAGGAGGGAGAGAGAGAGAGAGAGAGAGAGAGAGAGAGAGAGAGAGAGAGAGAGAGAGAGAGAGAGAGAGAGAGAGAGAGAGAGAGAGAGAGAGAGAGAGAGAGAGAGAGAGAGAGAGAGAGAGAGAGAGAGAGAGAGAGAGAGAGAGAGAGAGAGAGAGCTCGTTGGGTGCTGCTAGTGGTGGTGTGTAGGGTGGGGATGTGGGTGGGTGAGAGGAGGGTGATGGTGGGTGGGGGAGGGGGGTATCTTAACTGTCACCCTAGCAGACTTGACACAGCTATCCTCCTGGCTGTTAATGATGTAGTGCCATCTCACATGGGGTGGGTGCAGGTGGTGGTGGGGGTGGATATATTGGGTGGGGGTGTTTTACTCTGTGTTTTATTATTGCCCGACTCCATCTTGATCAACCCAGCTCACCACCCCCCCCCCCCCATGTGCCGCCCTCCCCCTCAATGTCACTGTCAACATCAGCGCACATTTAGCATGTTCTTAAAGAACAAGCTGATGAGTGCTAGCATGTTCTTAAAGAACAAGCTGATGAGTGCTAGCATGTTCTTAAAGAACAAGCTGATGAGTGCTAGCATGTTCTTAAAGAACAAGCTGATGAGTGCTAGCATGTTATTAACGGAGACGGTTTGGGTTGAGAATTAAGGACAGAAAAAATGCATTGGATTCCTTTGGCCTCTATAGTCACCCAACAGCGGTGTCTAGAGATGGTTTTGGGGATGTTTGACAACATGTTGTCCTCCCATTCAAATCGGTTTTGCTTGTAAATGTATTCTGTCCTCCTGGTCTCATCCTGGAACTGTCATGGATTGAAACGTGTCCCCGGTCATGTGGATAAAGACACCATGCCACTTGCACAAGATGCCAAAGGCCTTCCAAATGTATTTTCTGTATATATTCATATTCTTTTGAGAACTGGAAAATGTGTCATCTTTACTTTCCAGAAAATAGATGTGGCCATGTGTTCATAACCATGTGTTGGTGGTAGATATCATTTTGAGTCAGTGATCAGATAGGTTGATATTTACTGCCTCCAGCCCTTAATGGAGACTGCATGTATTTATTGTGCGTGTTTCTAACTATCTGTTGTTTATGTCTGACATCATGTGCTAGCATTACTCATGTTGGCTGAATGCCATGATGTGTTTTGTTGCGCACAAAACACCGAAACAGGCCATGTTGGGAATGGTTCAGTGGGTCTTGATCAGCGCAGAACTAAAAGTCATAACAGGTTTGAGGGCGAATATTTTACGAGTCGCGCAGCAGGGATTCATTTTTGGTTTTTGGTTGTTGTTGCTGTAATTAATTATTCTGTGTTGTTGAAATTAACAAGGATGGTAATCTTGTGCTTTTAGCATCCTATTTCTCCCTCCCTGCCACTCAGCCCTGCTGTTTGTAAACTGCGTTGAAAAAGATGTTTTTACAAACCATTATGCTCTGAGAAATATATTCAAACAAATAAATCGACCATTTCTAATTTTGCCATATTTCAGCACATTATGAACACAACATTTAACTGGGCTGTAATTTTCGCCTTCAGGATTGGATCTTGGTTCAGAGAACTCCTTGAATGGGGGGATGTGGATGAGAACATGGTAGATTGAAGCAGGAGTGGAAAACTACCACATCGGGGGGGGGATTCATACATTTATATCAGTGTTAAGATCAAAACATAGCTACTGCTCCCAATGTCTTCTGATACCGGAAGATGGATGTGGTATTAAAACACCTCTCCTAACATTCTCGATACTTAAAGCTAAATACGTACAGGAATACTGGTTTGGTTATTACTTGGGGTGTATATTCACTTCCTGAACTTTGATGACCCCTACATCTCATTAACATCAGCTTTCCATGCAGGGCAGATCTCTGATCTGTCTGGGGCCACGCTACCACCTCTATCAAGAAGACAGGATGGAACATGGTCATCTCTGGTCACACACACACACACGCGCTGACAAACACACACACACTAAGTTCCTGCTGACACCACACCTCCCCTAATCCCTTCCTTATCATGGCTGTATCCTCCGGCCTCTGCAGTTATCAGCTGTGCATATAGTGTAACGTGTTTATACCACAGTGTATTTACCATAGTGTATATACCATAGTGTCTATACCACAGTGTATGCCAGTACCACAGTGTATAAACCATTGTGTATATACCTCACTGTAAATACCATAGTGTATATACCATAGTGTCTATATCTCACTGTATGTACCATAGCGTATATACCACAGTATATATACCACTACTACAGTGTATGTACCACATTGTATTTACCAGTGCATATACCAGTACCAAAGTGTATAAACCACAGTGTATACCAGTACTACAGTGTATGTACCAAAGTGTATATAAGTATTACAGTGTATATACCACAGTGTATATACCATGGTTTATATACCAGTACTACCGTGTAGTGTCCCTACCACAGTGTAAATACCATAGTTTATATACCAGCGTGTATATACCGTTTGCTCAGTGTAATTAACACAGAAATCTGATGCCACAGGCTGTGTATTGCGATCTGCCCTCTAGGTGCATTTATGTATGTGTGAATGTGTGTGATTTATTAATATTTATTTATTATTGTGGTCACCTGTAGGCGATACATAAAAAGTCATGCACAACTTAAAGTAATATATCTTCAATAGGATGAACTCTATCAAATAATCAATCTACAAAAATAAAATAAAACATGCACCGATCAAAAGCTAGTAAAAGGTGGACGGCCTGCAGCCCATCTCAGGAAGTAGGAAGCAAAGAGTGGAAGCTAGCTTAATCAAAGCGACAGGAGCATTAAAAATGTAGAGTTGCTCTAGACAGGCCCCTGGATAAGAATCGATCTGGGCTGCTGATAATGGTAATTAGCATTAATTATTGAATTAGTCATCACCAATGAAGAGCTGCTGCTGATGCTACTGCTGCTGCCGCAGCCTTCAGGGATGGAGTCGGGACGTGTGGAGCCCCATTCCTCAAGCCTCTGACTCCTATCATTGGTGGGTGATGTCTAAAGCCAAAGCCGACATCTCCTAATATATATCCTCCCTGTAAGCATCACACACATGCTCTTCCTCTCTGTCCCTGTCTCTCTTGTTCCTCCCGTTCTCCTCTAGTTTCGTCCTGTTCTCTGTGATTCGGACCAGTTGAAGTGAGATGTAAAATACGGTGACCCCCCCCCCCCCACCCCCCCCCCCCCCCCCCCCCCCCCCCCCCCCAGCGTGGTGCACCGGGAGCCTGCCGTCCATCAGTAGGGGAAAGCGGTGGGTTGTTTTTACCTTCATCTCTCTCTCTAGGTGCATTAATCCGACAGCCAGGGCTCTCTGGCTATAGCTGAGCTATCTCTCCAGGCTCTCTGGGCCTCCCTAGATGGTTCCCCCCCCCCCCCCCCCCCCATGCTTATAGGCAGAGAGGATCTCCCCACTGACCCCCGGGATACAGGGGTGCCCAGATTATCCACGGCTCCCCCCTTCTCTTCTATCTGTCACAGGCCAGTGGGGCTGCTGGTTTGGGGGGAGGAGGATTTCACCCCCGGATTAGGACCTGGGGTTGGGTGGAGGTGGGTGGGGGAGACGAGAGCTACTCTACTATTCACTGCCAGCCAATAAGGGATTCAGGATTCTGGTCAGTGCCTACTGGGGGATGGATGGGGGATTTGGGTGGAGGGTGTAGATCAAGGTTGTTGCTATGGATTTTGTGTGTGTGTGTGTGCATGTGTGTTATTTTAGTTTTTTTAAGATGTGATGTTGACTTTGGTGGTAGATATAAAAGAATGACATCCAAACGTGGGCTGTCTTATCAGTGGGACCACATGACCGCACGGTCCATTGGTCCAAACCTCCCACATTGATCAAGCCTGGGTTCAGTTAATGGTTTCCTTAACAATGCAACATACTATTTCCCTCAAGAAATATGAAGGTCTTTTGTAAATGTGAGATTGTTTCATATTTATTATCCTGAATAGGCCTGTGTCTGTGCGTATTCATTCCTATGATGCAGTTAAAGCATTCAAAACATTTTTGTCAATACATTTACATTGTAAAGGAAGAAAAGAAAAATCAACGTGATACTCATCGATCATGCGGTGAATTGTATAAGACTGCGACCTCATACATTGAAACACAAAAAGGTGGGACAATTTGCATAGCTTTCTGATTGGACAAGCTCAGACCACCAGCGGCGCACGCCATGCTAATCAGATCTTCAATCATCTGAAGTAATATGCTTGGGACACAAACTATACAGGCTGGGCCGTATAGCACGCTGTGTATGGCAACCGTGTCTTTCAGCACATGTTTTCCAGGTGTCGTTGATAGCAAAGCATTGTCAAGGGCCATTACCATATGTTATGGCTATTGTCATTAGCCTGCTATTTGTCGGTCAGGGGACCCTGACACACAGAGGAGATCGTTCATCATAAACACACAGCACCGACGCCGGGCACAGAACAAGACACTGTATTTCTAATATTCATAAATGTCTTTGCATTGCTTAACGATATCGCTGCTAGCTACTTTTTCCTCGTTCCGCTTTACTCGAGTGTACACGCACTCGGCCATCTTTGGCTCAGAGACTTACTTTTTTGTAATTTTCCCACGAAGAATATGCATTTTCTTCATTGGGCCATCAATCCAACGCTTTGCATAATGGTGACAAGGTTAATAGCCTCAGTAAGGGTGCATTTATATTGCATATTCCCAAAACACTGACTTTTAACATCACTGACAACCACTTTCCTGCAGACAACCCAGAGGTCATCCACATGAACAGGAAACGCCCCGCGACACGCCGCGGCTAAACCTCCCGCTGTCGAATCCATCCCAGAGAACCTTTACACTTCTCACAGCTCAAACATCATACACGGCGTTCCTCAGAATGGCGCTTGGTACACCGACCACAGAATCAGTGTTCCGAGGTGGCTAAACGGCTTGAGACAGCCAACATTCCTCAGGGGCTCATCTGTGCGGTTTACTCTGTTTAATTCTTTGACAGTTCCTGTTTATGCCGTGTCGCTTCCAATCCAGGCCGCCGCCACGACATCCCGGAGCTGCCCTTAAGTCAGTGTGGAAGGGGCCAGCCGCCCGGGGTGATCAGGCTGTGTGTGAGCGGCTAGCTGGAGCCTTCACTCTCCTCCTTCACTATGTGTGTGGAGGGAGTAGGTGCGATATGGTGTGTGTGTGTGTAGGGGGAGGGGGTGTGTGTGTTTGTGTGTGGAGGGAAGTGTGTTTGTGGGTGCTGGTGTGTGTGAATGCTTGGTGGTGTTATACTCTCAATTCCTTCACAGTCCCCCACAAGCATGTTTGTAAAGTGTGTGTGTGTGTGTGTGGATGGAAAACTAAGGGCCGAATCAGCCTTTGAAGTCCCTTATAAATAAAATGGTTTGGGGACTTGCATGGTCAGTGATCCTGGCCTCTTAGTAGTTGAGTACACACGGGTCATTGACTTAAGATGACTTGTTAGTGTGTGTGTGCTCGCAGATAATGGACGCGTTGCTATTTATGCTCGCACTTTGCATGACTATCCAACCTTTAACAACTCTGGTGTCCCCGAGAGAGTGGGGGAGGTGATGGGAGGGGGCAAGAGCACGAGAGAGAGAGGCAGAGAGAGAGAGAGTAAAAGCAGACAGCCAGAGGAGGGAGGGAGGGAGGGAGGGAGGGAGAGAGAGAGAGAGAGGCAGAGAGAGAGAGAGTAAAGCAGACAGCCAGAGGAGGGAGAGAGAGAGAGAGAGAGAGAGAGAGAGAGAGAGAGAGAGAGATAGAGAGAGAGAGAGAGAGAGAGAGAGAGAGAGAGAGAGAGAGTAAAAGCAGACAGCCAGAGGAGAGAGAGAGAGAGAGAGAGAGAGAGAGAGAGAGAGAGAGAAAGTTCACAAAGATGGACGACAATGCAATCAATAAGATGTATAGAATAACAAATAATGCCCTGGGTATCTCATTAATCCAACATAGACTTATTATGCTGAGCACAAGGTTTACAGCCAGGTCACTTTGGATACCTTTATTGAAATCCAGGAGAACCAAGGTAGAACCCCACCGAGAGTTAAAGTTTCAGGAGCCTCAGCACAACATGGGACAGGGTCACCACACAGAGTCAAAAGCCTGTTGTTTTCCTCTCATCAAAGTTCACTTATTACCAATCCTCTGGACTCACTTTCTGCAGAGGAGAAGTGTGGGAAAGACCAAACAAAAGACAACTCCACCGACAGTCTTGCTATCCACATGTGAAATTAAAAATACACAACATAAAACAACACCAGGAATACTGTCAAGAAAATGTGATTTATGCAGATTACGGCGTGTTGTAATATGTAGTGTGAGTATGTATGTGTGAGTGTGTGTGTGTGTGAGTGTGTGTGTGTGTGTGTGTGAGTATGTGTGTGTGTATGTATGTGTGTGTGTGTGTGTGTGTGTGTGTGAGTGAGCATGTGTGTGTGTGTGTATGTATGTGTGTATGTATGTGTGTGTGAGTATGTATGTGTGTGTGTGTGAGTATGTATGTGTGAGTGTGTGTGTGTGTGAGTGAGCATGAGCATGTGTGTGTGTGAGTATGTGTGTATGTATGTGTGTATGTGTGTGTGCATGGCGTGTTATTGTTAGCTCTGTAATGACATTGGCTGTGCACTCCTTCCTACCTTCATGCGTAAGGGGAAGGAAAATGATGGCTTATCCCCCGATGCCCTTGAAGGCAAGGTGTCTCTGCATAGTATATCCATCACAATCAACTCCACATCATTTTTATTATGCTCTCTCTCTGTCTCTCCATGCTATATAGTCGGTAAAACGTTGTTTCAAGAGGAGTAGTGAATTAAAACGTTAAGTAATATATAGTGGTGAGGGCACACATAACTAGTCCTTCTAATTTACAGCCAGAATAGACCAGGGTACCGTGGGCTGAGGAGAGAGGAAGGTTGCGGGTGCGACAGCGTAATGACTGACCACAGTTTCCCCTACTGGGTTTTATATATTCTCTTGTTGCCAGGGCGTTTCCCCCATAAAGGTAAGGTGTAAAATCCATTAGTGTGGGGGGGAACTATGGTTTACAACAACTGATATTGTAATTTCCATAAATGTAATGTCTGTTGGGCTTTTCATTAATCACGTTGACATTTAAGCACCGCAATTTATTTATTCGTATATAGTACCCCCGGTTTTAATGCCAAATTAATGAAATGAACTGCTATTAGCATAAAACATGGCTTGTAGCTCTGATTGGGATTGCGGTCCCTTGATGCCAGGTCAAGATCTAGCTTGATTCTCATTTTAGACTAAGTAGGCCTGCGTTGTTGACATGCAGACACAGTAGGGAATACAAGGCCTTCTATGCTGAACAATTCTATGCTAAGCGTTTTAACCATCAGCAAACCATTTCTTTTTTCTTTGGTTTTCCAGTTGTTTCAAAATAAATCGACACGCTCAAAATAATAATTCTTAATCATTAAAGATCCAACAAATTCATATTATATTAACTTTACATTTTGCTCCAGTTTGAAATTCATGAAAATCCAAAAGATACATGGGTATTTTCATAGTAATATGAACAATATTGATTCGTTATTAATCATTGGGATGACTACAGGGCTGTTTCCGAGTCATTAATCAAACTCTCTACTCTTACCTCTGGAAAAAAGGCAAAAATGATCTCTCTCTCTCTCTCTTGGATTGGACTAGAGTCCTTCTGCACAACAGACCCTGCATGTGCGATTCCACCAGCGTCTTGATTACATTCGGCATTGCGAACCCAGGGAGGAATATGCTGAATCATACATATTCTTTTGTAATATTATTTTCAGCGGGATTGCCACTATATCTTCATCACAAATTCCTCCGTGAGCTGCATGCAAAGTGAGCGCGTCCCTCACGACATTGGTCTATCGGCAGACAAAGAGGAACGTCAGCTTCATCACACACTGATCATCAGTAGGTTCCGCTGGCCGGGAATCTATCCCTGAAACGTGCATACGATATCCGAAACCTTTTCCATGGATTGGAAAGTTTCCAAGGCAAGAATTTTCATATGACTAATGACGAATTGTTCTGTGACTCTCAGAGACGACGTGAATGGCCAGACGTGGTTCATTGATGTACTAACTCCTGCAGTAGTCCCTCTCCTGCGTGGGTCACTGTTGGTTTTATCATGGGGTTCGCTGCTTGAGCTGGGCAAACAGCGCGCAGTCTGAGCAATCAAACGGGTACACGGGGATTGATGGAGATCATGCCGGCCTTGTCTCTCATGGAGGATGGAAGAGGCGGTTACTAGGATATAACTTGGGGCCCTCCAACGTTGACCCGGGCCCCTGGCAGACGCGGCACGCCAATGTAAAAATAATTGAAATACGATTTCCGGGGTTGTTTAATACAGAGATCATGTTATTAGAACTGCATTCTGCGGCCAGCCGAGTGGTGTGAGCGCGCATGCTAAGAGGACGCCAAAATAGGACAGCTGGGAAGAGAATGGGACCACAGTGACTTGGATAAGACATATGTCCACACATGCACACACACACGCACGCACACACACACGCATGCACATACATAAATACACATAGATATGCATAGACTCACATGCACACATACACACACACACGCTCACACACACACACACAAATGCTCGCACACACACACACACGCATGCACATACAAACAAACACACATCCTGTACATAAATACACATACACATAGATATGCATAGACTCACATGCACACATACACACACACATTCAAGCTCACACACACACACACACACACACACACACACACACACACACACACACGTGCACCAGCTCACAGAACCAATTTGAATCCGGTCCACCACCCCATACTATTTGAGGGAACATTGAAAAGGTTGAATGAAGATGGATAGAATTTGCTGGAATGTAATCCGAGGAGGCTGCTGGTCATTGCCGGACCCCATCTTGGCTTCCTTGTATGCTGTCACTTATTCACCCACACACGCCCGCACACACACATCCAGCGGGGGTCTAAATATGATGGTCGGTGTGTGTGTGTGTGTGCGTGTGTGTGTGTGTGTGTGCATGGTCGGTGTGTGTGTGTGTGTGTGCGTGTGTGTGTGTGTGTGTGCATGGTCGGTGTGTGTGTGTGTGTGCATGGTTGGTGTGTGTGTGTGTGTGTGTGTGTGTGTGCATGGTCGGTGTGTGTGTGTGTGCATGGTCGGTGTCGGTGTGTGTGTGTGTGCATGGTGTGTGTGTGTGTGTGTGTGTGTGCATGGTGTGTGTGTGTGTGTGTGTGTGCATGGTTGGTGTGTGTGTGTGTGTGTGTGTGCATGGTGTGTGTGTGTGTGTGTGTGTGCATGGTTGGTGTGTGTGTGTGTGTGTGTGTGTGTGTGTGTGCATGGTCGGTGTGTGTGTGTGTGTGTGTGTGTGTGTGCCCTTGATTCCACAACAAAAGGGAAATGACCAGGGAATGCTAAAATGCGAGCTAGACATTCATGGTCATGCCTTTTTGCAAATGTCCAAAGTCAAGGTCTCCCCCCCCCTTCCCCCAATCCTCCATCTCTCCCCCCAACCCGACTGATCAATATGCCAAAGAGCACAACCCAATCGAAGTGAGACGCCCGGGACACGCCTACTTATACCATATTTGCAGCCATAAATGTTAGGGATTAACAATAACAAATGACCAGGGTGGGCTTTATGTATGGCCTGACACTGGTCCAATGCATGAAATTTCAAGCTCGTCTCTAGCTTGTCTTCGGGTCCATTACCTCCATGCTGTTAGGCATGGGGGATTTCAATCAGCCCCAAAATATAACCCCACAGCACATCAACACACTCACACACAGCACATCAACACACTCACGCACAACACATCAACACACTCACGCACAGTTGGCAACACACTCACACACAGCACATCAACACACTCACGCACAGCACATCAACACACTCACGCACAACACATCAACACACTTACACACAGCACATCAACACACTCATGTACAGTCGGCAACACACTCACACACAGCACATCAACACACTCACACACAGCACATCAACACACTCACGCACAGTCGGCAACACACTCACGCACAGCACATCAACACACACACACAACACAACAACACACTCACGCACAGTCAGCAACACACTCACGCACAGCACATCAACACACTCACGCACAACACATCAACACACTCACTCAGCACATCAACACAGTCACACACAGCACATCAACACACTCACGCACAGTCGGCAACACACCACGTGCACATACGCAGGCACACAAACATAAAGACACATATATGCATGCACACACATACACACACCATACACACATATATGCACACACGCACACACACACATACAGCTCCCCTGGTAATGAAAACATAGGTTAGGTAAGATGCGCATTAATCAATCCAGACACCAAGCTCTCCAAAATCTAAATGGGAGAAACATCCCTTGAGCTTTCCTTGCCTGATTCTGCTCCTGACTCCAGAAATGAAATGAAAATATACATTAGGATATCGATTCCGATAGCAATTTATGGGTGTGAACTTGCATGTGAGAAGCCTCCCTACCACCATCTCGCCGCCCCCCCCCCCACTGGCTGCTATGTGGTGGATTGTGAAAATGTATTCATTACAAGAATTCAGAGTCACCCTTTACAAAAGCGCCTATAAATGAAGTCATTGTATTGTCTTCTATGAGACGCAAATTGTGAAAAGGGAAATGTCAACGCGGGTCAAACAAGGCTCATAAACACAGTAAAAGGTAACACGCGTGGAAGTGGAGCCTTATCAACACAAAGCGATTGTAAACGCTAACCTATCCCCACACAAACATCCTGCTTTGTGTGGGATGAACAGTGTCTCAAATCATGTTTTAATCATATATTATAATAATTTCAATGCCATATTATAGTCATATATTTACTATTTACTTTATTTCCAATATCGGTAACATTTCAGCCAGGTTATTGATTCACCATTACGTGCTTCTGCTTTTCCTCTCAGCTGCTCTGGAGTCAGTGTGCGTAATGAGCACAGGCTGTGCAGCATGTCGTTCCCTGATCTCTTATCTGCTGATTCCAGCTGGAGGGCAGTGCTAAGTCATGGCACGCCATGGAGATAGCACCAATGAAACAATCCCAGTGCAGGGATGCTGGATGCCGCAGGGGAGTGTGTGTGTGTGTGTATTAATTAATTTATTAATGAATGACCAAAGCTTATATGGGCCCTACTTACTGTAGAGGTCCTGGAGTCTAGTCCAGTCATTGAAGCAGACGGTAGGACATAGTGCAGAATCGCTGACCCGGTAGGGGGATCTATGCCTGGGCTTGGACCACATGCCCAACCCTTCATTAGGCTGGCAACATCTGTGCCCAGAAAGCCAGGTCAGTTCAATCTCACCCCTGCTTGGATGGGGAGCAGCAAAAGAGAGAAAAAAGGGCAAACAGCATCAAAAAATAATAAAGAATTCAAACTGCGACGGTGTGAGAAGCCAAAAGTGCAGAGTACAGCAGTAAAGGATTGTGTTGGACGTACATACTGGGTGAACAGTTCATCTCTGTTGTGGCACAGCATGACGCAGAGGACACATGAAGGCATTACGACTAACGTACATCTTTTAATTGGAAGGATACCAAAATGCAGATCTTTTTATGTATACACTTATCGATACGAAGGGATTCAGCCGTGGAACCACCAGATCCAGATCCAGATCCAGATCCAGATCCAGATCCAGATCCAAGGCCAAGACAGGGACAGGGACAGGGACAGGGACAGGGACAGGGAGCGACAGTGGGAGTTGTCCTTCACCGCGCCACAAAGGACATGGAGAAGTCGCATGTCAGACATGTTTGACTGTTGGCCTATGAATGCATAGGCAGCAATCAACATTGTTTAAGATGCACATTTGCATATGCATGCATCATTAATATTTTGCAGATGAAAGCGTGGGGTCTGCCCTGGCGTAACTCTCCCTGTAAGCCAACAGTGCCTCTGTCAGGGCAACGTTACTATGGCAGGCAGAGTCATTAGTCACATCTCTTCGCTTACAGACGCTGTCCCAACACTGGTGAAGGAGAGGGCTAACAAATTTACCTCACAGAATAGAATATGCACAGAATGTATATACCTCACAGAATAGAATATACACAGAATGTATATACCTCACAGAATAGAATATGCACAGAATGTATATACCTCACAGAATAGAATATGCACAGAATGTATATACCTCACAGAATAGAATATGCACAGAATGTATATACCTCACAGAATAGAATATGCACAGAATGTATATACCTCACAGAATAGAATATGCACAGAATGTATATACCTCACAGAATAGAATATACACAGAATGTATATACCTCACAGAATAGAATATGCACAGAATGTATATACCTCACAGAATAGAATATGCACAGAATGTATATACCTCACAGAATAGAATATGCACAGAATGTATATACCTCACAGAATAGAATATGCACAGAATGTATATACCTCACAGAATAGAATATGCACAGAATGTATATACCTCACAGAATAGAATATGCACAGAATGTATATACCTCACAGAATAGAATATGCACAGAATGTATATACCTCACAGAATAGAATATGCACAGAATGTATATACCTCACAGAATAGAATATGCACAGAATGTATATACCTCACAGAATAGAATATGCACAGAATGTATATACCTCACAGAATAGAATATGCACAGAATGTATATACCTCACAGAATAGAATATGCACAGAATGTATATACCTCACAGAATAGAATATGCACAGAATGTATATACCTCACAGAATAGAATATGCACAGAATGTATATACCTCACAGAATAGAATATGCACAGAATGTATATACCTCACAGAATAGAATATGCACAGAATGTATATACCTCACAGAATAGAATATGCACAGAATGTATATACCTCACAGAATAGAATATGCACAGAATGTATATACCTCACAGAATAGAATATGCACAGAATGTATATACCTCACAGAATAGAATATGCACAGAATGTATATACCTCACAGAATAGAATATGCACAGAATGTATATACCTGACGGGTGGGCAACGGTAAGAAAGAAAAAGAGTGGCCTCAGCAAAAATAGATGAGAATGACACCTTTGTGGAGTTTGAGAAGTTGAAGAGGCGTATTCCAATAACACGCCTTCCACTGCCCCCCCATCCTCCAATCCTCCCAATCCTCCCAATCCTCCCAATCCTCCCAATCCCCCCCTTATTTTTCGTTGCCACGGACGCCTCAGTTCCAGCATGGCCGCCGCTCCTTGGCGGAGAAGAAGACGCACGATGACAAGGAGGAAGACCTTAACAAGATGGGATGCATAACACATGAGAGAGGGAGGGAGAGAGGGAGGGAGAGAGGGAGGGAGGGAGAGACACTGGGTGTCATTACAGCAGGAGGGGAGAGAGGAGATGAGCAGAGGCTTCATCAAGCGACATCACAAATACATTTATAGATGACACCTTCACTCACGGTGACACTCACTTCAGAGAAAATATAATTTATTACCCCGTTACGTTTATTGAAAATATGCAGATGTGTACGACAGCTGTGGGGACCCGCGGCTGTAGATGAGTTATCCAATTCCCATTTGTTTTACATCAACTTTTTCTATTACTTTTAAATAGTTTCTGTGTGTGTTATTCTCTCTCTCTCTCTCTCTCTCTCTCTGTCTCTCTATCTCTCTCTCTGTCTCTCTGTCTCTCTCTCTCTCTCTCTCTCTCTCTCTCTCTCTCTCTCTCTCTCTGTCTCTCTCTCTCTCTCTCCTTCCTTCCTTCCCTCCCTCTCTCTCTCTCTCTCTCTCTCTCTCTCTCTCTCTCTCTCTCTCTCTCTCTCTCTCTCTCTCTCTCTCCCCCCCCCCCCCCCCTCCAGATGAATATTGGATATTAGCATTCAGAAGCTGATAGAGTGGCCGTGCAGTCTATCAGCTGCACAGAGATGTGTGGGGAATACATTAGCTGTGCCTGGATGCCTCATGTTTGTTTTGACTCCAAAAAGAAGTTGTAAAACTCAATAAACACGCTGAAACCCCGCGTTCCGCTGAGCAAACATTCATAACCACAACCAGCGCAATTGGTTTTGAGGAGTGCAAATGATTGTAATATAGGAATATTATTCTAATGCATAGTATACGCATGCATATATACATAGGGTATTGCATATATTGCACTTGCTAACTTACGGCCTACATTTATCTGAATTTCATATTGCATGAACTATCCCATCAGATAGCAGCATTGTCCAGATCAGCCTATTTACATATTAAAGGTCAAGGCTGGGGAGGCCACGGCAAGCCAGAGGTAGCAAAAATAAATCATTTGTTAGTGCCTATACACTCAAATCTTCCAGAAATGTCTTAATAAAGATGTTAAAATCATAAACTAATGACTCGTGGTCAACTGAGGGAATGTGTTGACCAGACCAAAGCAGATCTGAGATTTATTCTGATATATGTGTATGTATTGTATTTATTATGATACTCGTTCTTAGGACATTTAACTGGCCTGGAGGTTCATGTGACCATGAGAACACCATTTTAGCTTAGCTTCAATTAGCTTAGAGTGTAGCTTAGCATAGCTTTTGGTACCTTCTCTGTGGATGCTTTATGTCTATGTCACAACCTAAAACCTGCTCCCGATTCTTGACTGTGAATCTCTCTCTTTTTCAACTAAGATGGTGACAAGAAGATGGCCTATTTCACCCCTCCTGTTTATCCCGCCTCAAGTCCCGGGAATCTTCAGGGATCCCCACGTAAGTCTACAGGGAAGATGCAGGGAAACACAGGCATGTAGATAACAAACTGCTGAGCTATCAGAAGCTGGGGGGGGGGGGGGGGATTAGGGGAAGGAGGAAACGAAGGAGGGAGGGCTGGAGGGAGGGAGAGAGGGAAGGAGAGGAGCAAGGAGTTAGGAGATATGTTCACTGGCTTCCTCTGCTTGCCTGTTGGCTAATAAAAATGCTTACCTACAATGAGAGAAATACTCAGGCGGGATCAATATTTTATTTAACAGCCGGGGCCGGGCCCCTAGTGACGGGAGGAGGGCGACGGCAGGGAGCCCATGAAAAATAGATCGTATTAATCCACCGCAGTTATTTACTACAGTTATGTCATCCGTCCAAGGGAGAAAGAGATACTGTGTGTGTGTTTGTGTGACTGAGAGAGAGAGAGAGAGAGAGAGAGAGAGAGAGAGAGAGAGAGAGAGAGAGAGAGGGGGGAGAGAGAGAGAGAGAGAGAGGGAGAGGGAGAGGGAGAGAGAGAGAGAGAGAGAGAGAGAGAGAGAGAGAGAGAGAGAGAGAGAAAAGTGTGTGTGTGTGTGTGTGTGTGTGTGTGGGTGGGTGGGGGGTGGGGGGGGGGGGATATTTAGTCTGGGTGTGCCATCCTTTTGGTGGCCATGGCCAAAACATAAAAGTGTGTCAGGAGGAGGAGGGGTTTGAAGGAGGCCTGGCTTGCCGTCAGCTCCAGGGGATGGATCACAGCCAGCGTACCCTGGGCCCGACCGGCGTACCGTGTCCCCTGCTTGAGCCACGCACGTCCCCCCTGTCCTTACCCCTTGCACCGCGGTGCCCCCTACCACGCCACCACGAGATGTAGCCGTCCACATTCCCCTTCCCTGCTCAATGTCCCGTGACAACAAGGTGAGATGGACAGCAGAGGTTAGCCCAACAGCTGCTTCCTGGCTTGGAAATTCCAGGCATTGAGGGCCATCTGTCTATATGTTCACTGATGTATATGGGAGCCATCTATCAGGCTGCTGGCCCCGCAGCTGCTGGGGCCGTCACACCCCAGTCTGTTGCCCGCCTGCCTGCCTGCCTGCCTGCCTGGCTGGCTGGCTTCTCCCTGGCTCAGCCACAACACAATGAGAGCTCCTTCTTCACTTTGTGTCCCACAGAATGGGCTGATTTGATTAAGTCCCGGCCTCTCATTATGTTAGGTAGGGGTGTAGAATTTCAATGATAATCCATAATGCATGACCAGGGGTTTTGTTGCCATGGCGACATAAATTCAAGGTTACCAGCGCAGATGCATAATTGGGTGCGCGTTGAGCGCTGAAGAGGTGCTGTTAAAATTCCCCTCATGAAAGTGGAGCATCAATCATTCTGTCGTAGATTGCAAAGTACTCATAATCAGATGAAATGCTTGGCAGTGAAAAAAGAGCAGGAGGAAACCTTCGTGAAAGGCCAGTGCTTCCTTTCCCCTCTTCGAAACATTTAAGGAAAAAATTATAATTAGTATTCTTATCATACTTATATATACTTTGTTGTTTTTAAGCTGTGGTGCACTTACTCTCTCATCATTTGGTCGCCTTATCTTGCTCTTCCAGACAGGACTACACCGTGCATCTAGGGAGGGAAGGGGGGGAATGCGGGGAGGGGGGTGGGGGGGAGCGTGACTCTCTCCATCTCTCTCTCCCTCTTTCTCTCCCCCTCCTCACCCCCAAATGATGGAAATCAATTCTCACAAGAGTTCAGGACCGCTGTGACAAGCAGGAGGCTGCAGCACACGGCTCATCACAGCTGTCAAGACGGGCAACCCCCCCCCTGCTCCTCCTCCTCCCTGCTCCTCCTCCTCCCAATGCCTTGTCCTCCCTGCTGCCTCCCTGCTCCTCCTCCCTGCTCCTCGTCCTCCCAATGCCATGTCCTCCCAATGCCTCCTCCTCTCTGCTCCTCCTCCTCCCTGCTCCTCCTCATCCCTGCCTCCTCCTCTCTGCTCCTCCTCCTCCCTGCTCCTCCTCATCCCTGCCTCCTCCTCTCTGCTCCTCCTCCTCCCTGCTCCTCCTCATCCCTGCCTCCTCCTCTCTGCTCCACCTCCTCCCTGCTCCTCCTCCTCCCTGCCTCCTCCTCTCTGCTCCTCATCCTCCCTGCTCCTCATCCATGCTCCTCCTCCTCTCTGCTCCTCCTCCTCCCAATGCATCCTCGTCCCAATGCCTCCTCCTCCATGCTCCCTGCTCCTCCTCCTCCCTGCTCCTCCTCCTCCCTGCTCCTCCTCTAGACCCCATTGAAACATTTCTGTCATGGCTCTCGCTCTCCACTTCTTTTATTTATGCTTCAGGTTTTTTTTTAGATGGGGGGGTGGAGGTTGCTCTGAGGCGTGTGCAGGCCTGGGGGGGGGGGGGGGGGGGGTTGTCAAACCCCCGGATTAAAGCTTCTCTCTCTCTGAGTCTCAATCCCCACCCCCCCCTCCTCCTCCTCCTCCTCTTCTAGCAGCACGGCTAACAAGGAATTGAACATCCCATAATTGGTCCAAATCTACTTTTTCGGTTGTCAAAGTTCTTGAGCCCTGGGGAGAGATCTTTGGGAAGACCTGAATATTCTCCTTTTTCTCTCGCTCTCTTTTTCATCGTCTGAGTCATATTATTGTTTGTCTATTCTATTGATATGCTATTTACATTTATGTTTTTTATGAACTGATGATGATACATTTTTGATTTAGATACGTGCGTGGACACACATTAGGATCTTGTTACATCCCAGCCGTGTGGACAGGACTGGCCCCTGTCCATCACAACGGCTCCTGCTGTAGACTCCGCAGTTAATAACCATGAATCAAATGAGAGCCATAAACCATTATGATAGTACTCATCCCTCTAATGCCGGGGTAGTATGAATTCACAAGGCCTGAGGTGGGCTCTCAAAATGATAATCAGCTTCATTTCTAAAACTATTCCCACCTATGTGTCACGTCGGTGTCATAACTCATCAGCACATTTATCATTCTACATGGCGTGTGCTGAATTTACAGTCATGAATCGCACACAAACGATGCATGCAGGCGTACTTTCACAGAGTGCGGTTACAACCATCACGATGAAAGAGCAGAATATAATGCCTACATAAAATATAGACGGAGTTAACTTTTTGGGGAAAAGTCACTTTTTCCGCAGAATGAGGCGGCCAACATATCCGGGATCTGATGCGTCGAATGAAGGCCCTCTCTCTCTCTCTCTCTCTGTCTCTCTCTCTCTCTCTCTGTCTCTGTCTCGCTCTCTGTCTCTCTCTCTGTCTCTCTCTCTCTCTCTCTCTCTCTCTCTCTCTCTCTCTCTCTCTCTCTCTCTCTCTCTCTCTCTCTCTCTCTCTCTCTCTCTCTCTCACTCTCTCTGTCTCTCTCTCGACGACAGCCGTGTGACAGCCACTTCAAAGGCGCCAACGTACGGCGGGGGAAGCCATTTTGTTTTGAGAGTACAAAAAGGAAAACAGGTTATTAAAAGGAAGGGCCTGAAAGAAAATAATGCTAAACCAAAAACAACGAGACAGATATTTCGTTTTAAGTCCAATTCCCCCCCCCCCCCCCCCCCCCACCACCTAGCACATTCCCCCTGCTACTGTACTTGCCACCTATCATTCTGATGAGCGCCTAGCTTTTTAGCAGCGCAACAGGGTTCCCGCCGAAAATTGGAATCGCATGTTTTAATGAGGCCGCTTCGTTCTCCTGCTGCTGTCACGGCTGTGGAGCTACTGAGGCCGTGGCTCTGTGGGGCTCAACACAAAACTTTACCCAGTCAATTACCGACTATAAGCTGTTTCATAGTCAGGAGAAATGTAGACTCTTACTCTCTACGGTTTTATTTTTATTTTACTTTTATTTATTTTTGTTGCTACACCTGTCGTTTTCCTCCTTGTATGTGACATAAATTCCTTTTCGCAACGGAACAAGCTGAATACAAATAATTTGAAAGTTTTATTCCGTCAAAAGTAACTTTGACGTTTTCTTGTGTCGATAAAGGGTTGAACTTCCGTGAGTAATGGCATCGGCATGGCCTTGGCTTGACAACTCGCTATTGATTCCTGGATGAACTTCCAATGTGTGTGACTTCTGAACTTCTATCATCTTGCTTGACATGCAATCAGAAGTTGGCCCTGTGTGTATTAGACATTTACTGTTGGAGCTTATTTTGGGATTTGGTAAATTACATAGAAAAAAGGAACGAATGAATGGAAATTGGTTTGTGTGTGTGTGTGTGCACGAGTGTGTGTGTGTGTGTGTGTGTGTGTGTGTGTGTGTGCACGAGTGTGTGTGTGTGTGTGTGTGTGTGTGTGTGACTGTGGGAGAACCGCATAGAGACATAGGGCGAAACCAAGTTGGCTGGTGAGAGAGAGAGAGAGAGAGAGAGAGAGAGAGAGAGAGAGAGAGAGAGAGAGAGAGAGAGAGAGAGAGAGAGAGAGAGAGAGAGAGATACCTTAAGTGAAGGAGGAGGAAGCCTATATTTTCCATGTCCTCTGCATGAACCCAGAGTACTGTCCCATATGTTATGTCCACCCATTTCCCTTGTCATGGTACTGATGGCTGTGTGTATGGAGAGTAAACATGTGTTCCCAATGTGTGTCATTAATGCTCTGCAGTGACCTGACCCCTATGCATGTGCCTGTGCCATACCCTTCTGTTCACTGTTTCATCCTGAACATATTCCGCATGCACACGCACGCACGCACGCACACAAACAAGACACAAAATCAGTTGACTGGGTCTCAAAAGCCCCACCTGCATCTAAAAAGAGCAAAATACAAACAAATAGAATACAACCAATAAAACAAACTGTGTGGACAAACACAAGCCAAAGGAGGGAGGGAGGGAGGGAGGGAGGGAGGGAGGGAGAGAGAGAGAGAGAGAGAGAGAGAGAGAGAGAGAGAGAGAGAGAGAGAGAGAGAGAGAGAGAGAGAGAGAGAGAGAGAGAGAGAGAGAGAGAGAGAGAGAGAGAGAGAGAGAGAGAGAGAGAGAGAGAGAGAGAGAGAGAGAGAGAGAGACAAGAGACAGAGACAGAGAGATGTATTGGTCAAGCACTCAGCAGCGTCCACAATGCAGTGTAAAGGCCTGTCAGCCGTGGCCACTGTGCTCCCTGCTGGGCGACTGGAATGCGCTGGTCATTCATCCCTCAGAATACAGCCCTGCTCCTTTGCCCCCGTCCTGCTCGGCGCTCTGCCATTGGATCAGCCCCAACATTGTTCAGGACACCTCCTTTTGTCCCTTTAGATATCTTCTGAGGTCCTCTTTCAGGGCACACCCACGAGACCCCCTGCGCAGTCAGGCCATCGCCGGCTCCCCCCACCCTCCCCCTAAAAAAACAGCTGTCCCAGTCCTTCTGAGCTTGGCTCCCGTCGGAGCCAGTGCATTACAGATGTTTATCCAGCCGGAATTAGAGACGTGATGCCGGGGCGATGCTAATGCAGACCTCTATCTGCCTCTCTCCCTGCCCCC
>JACYXH010000615.1:5000-17500 GCA_026745465.1 Lota lota | reverse complement strand
GGTTGTGGTGGTCATGTACCTAAGGTAATCAAGTTTTTTTCCTAGCATATTTTTTTACTTTGTACAAAATGTATGTGACCTGTGGAAGTGTTAAAAATGATAACTTTTCAAGCTGGACCCTATTCCCCCACCATTCTGGGTAGAAGAGACTGATGCGACAACACATTCTGGAAGTTGTCCTGAGCAAGAGCAGTCCTTTCACGGCCTTATATGACCCTTCGGTGCGATCGGCCCGGTCAAAGCTTCCTCTGAAGTGACTGACAACATTATTGAAATGATCCCTACAGAGAACTACAACTTTGTTCCGTTGCATAACACTGTCTGTTTGTTTTTGTGTCTAAAGTCTTGCTTAGGGAGAAGTATGGCTCATACATCTCTGGAGAGTGGGGTTGTTGCAGGAAGGGAACGGTGGAGACGTGAGTAAGAGTTGAAGAGACGATTGCCGGAAAGAGTTTGTAGTGTTGGACTGCAGAAAGCATAGTTTAGTGGTATCTAAAAGATTTGGGCAAAGGAGGATCGAGATTGTAGTGACAGTAGAGATATTTCCTGCAACAAATCAATTTACAGAGCACAGGATTTCAGAGCTGGACTATTTCTCCATAGGGATACTTTCGATAATGTTGTCAGACACTTATAATTACAATCTGAGCCTGTCAGTGGAAAAGAATGTACTTTTAGAGGAGGTATTGCCCTTGACGGGCGCTATTGCCCCATTGGGTAACATTGCTGCCAGGCTGTGATGGCTGAAGCACTCTAGCTCAATGCTGGACCAATTTCAAAAATGGTTCTCCATATTAGTCACTTAATCCCAAAACGATGGGAAAATACGGTTCAAGTTTAAAAATCCAGTAGTTATCCTTTAAGGACTATTTCCTATACACTCAGTTAGTAGAAAACCAGAAATCATATATATGTTTATATAATTTATGCAGAAGGGATTAATCAACATTTATTCATGATTTTGAATACATACTTTAACTTGAGTTAAATTTGAACAGTGACCATATACTTTTCCCAAAGCATTTCTGAGGGGATATTCACTTGCACTGACAGTACAAGAAACATCTACTTCTTCCACCACTGGGTTGCAATGGATCACCTCACTGTGGAACAGGCACACGATAACCCTGACCCCCGCTCCAACCCACCCACTCATCCACCCCTCCTCCACCTCATGTCTTTGAGAGGGATGAGTCAAATGTTGGTGTTTACAGCTTTTATCTTCACGGCCAGGCTCACATCGGAGCAGGGGGGGGTCTGAGCCTGTCTGCCCGATGGCCACCTCTGGTTTCAGGCTGATGGAGGAAAGTGTGTGAGCGTGTGTGAGGGTAAGTAGCGTGGATGGATGGATGGGGAGGCGCAGCAGAAGAGGAACACCCGTGGTCTGTAATATAGTGCGAGGAGGGGGTTTGTGGTGGTGACTAGCTCACACATTAGCCACATTACTGACTCTATTATCTGCAGAGGTTCCCTTGGAGTTAAGAGGGAAAAAAAGAGAAAGATGCTAACCACAAAGTTATTTAAGAGGGGACAGCCGCAGTAAGGGGGTGGGGGGGGGGGGGGGGGGGGGGGGGTGGGGGGGGGGTGGGGTGGTTTCCAGAGCGTCTGAGCAACAAGGGGGCAGGGAGATGTGGTTGAGTGTCTGAAGTCGACCTCAAGGAATTTGTCTGTGCTAATGACTTATACTGTACGCTGCCTCTGTGGATGTCCTCCAAGACACCCCATCGCCTTGGTCACAGGAATGCAGAGACCTTCTGAGTTGCAAACAGGCCGAATCTTGAGTAGTCCAGCGTGTTATGTTCCCATGATCAATTCACCTCCTTATGGGTGAGTGACCAGCTTGTAGTCCTTTTTAATGTATGGTCAATACTTACATGAACATCTACTGTCTGTTTGTGGAAACATCCCACAGTGAATCCTTTAGGGGTTGAAGGTGGTGGAGGGATGGCAACGGACCTAACGACCCTAACATGTGATGAAGTGCACAAATTTACCCTGCAGATAATAAACTATGGACAATCCCCCCCCCCCCCCTCCGAGGGGGGAGAGAAAGAGAGAGAGAGAGAGAGAGAGAGAGAGAGAGAGAGAGAGAGAGAGAGAGAGAGAGAGAGAGAGAGAGAGAGAGAGAGAGAGAGAGAGAGAGAGAGAGAGAGAGAGAGAGAGAGAGAGAGAGAGAGGGGGGAGAGAGAGAGCCAGACTGCAGGAGATCTTACCTCCACAAGGCAGGCTGCGGTGGCCTGTATTTCCATAGATTACAGACAGGTCGTGGCAGATTACGGGTCTAACCTTGGGGTTCAGGACTCATCTTCCTGTCCTGTGTTGATGTACGATGGCCGTGTTTGATGCCTAAACAATAAACACATCGCTTCGATATGGATGTAGAAACAATGCACCAATACATATTGATCAATGCGAGGATAACCAACACGCAGAGAGACAATTTATTCCACTCATCCATAATGGGTTGGTTCATATGAAGGGAAATGGTGGGTCTTCGGTGTACGGCCCACACTTGAACGTATAAGATATTTATAGATCTGCCTTCCCTTGGAGTGATCGTCTGGTGGGCCCTTCTGTATTGATCAGGCTTTCAGGAACAAACACACACCGCAGGTCACACCAGCAAACACAGCTCAGGAATTGAGAGGATGGTATATATACACTGTAGACAGATAGGGAGGAGAGTGTGGTCTTTGTGCCACTCGACGCACATGCAAACACAAACACTCACACACACACACACACCCACACAGGCACACACACAGCTACACACCATGTCCCGATGTCGGATTTAGATTCAGCGTGTGTTACTTGAGGTGCTAACAGGTTGACATTCAAATGAGGGTTGTGAACTAGAGATTCTAAAGCAGATAAATTACAGCCTCGTAAGCAAGGTCCTGCTCAATGCTCCTATGTTTTTTTTATGTTGTATTTTATTCATTACTTCCTTTATCTCGTTGAAGTCTCGGCCCGTTGTACACTCGGCCATTAAGGTGGTGCCATGTCACCTTTTAATTCCTCTTGTTTTTAGGCAGCGGACCCCATCGTCCTCAATAGCCCAGATAATAATGTTTTATTGGTGCGCATAGTGGGGATGGTCTGGGAGGGAGGGAGGGAGAGAGAGAGAGAGAGAGAGAGAGAGAGAGAGAGAGAGAGAGAGAGAGAGAGAGAGAGAGAGAGAGAGAGAGAGAGAGAGAGAGAGAGAGAGGAGAGAGAGAGAGAGAGAGAGAGAGAGAGAGAGAGAGAGAGGCCCCAGTGTCCCGGCTGCTATAATTTAGGGCACACTTATCCATTCCATCAGCCCAGATTGTAATTCAAGAAACAGTGTGGAGGGCCTCGTATGGTTTTTTATGCGGGGCCATTACTGGGCTCGGTGAGATAGTGGCTTTTAGCGCACAGAAGAGGCCAGACTGGGATAGGTCACCCAAGTGTTTCACAAGGGGAATGTGCTCTCCCATCACCACCACCACTAATACTAATACCACCAGCACCATCACCACCACCACCACCACCCCCCCAACCACCACCACCACCCCCAATCACCAACCACCACCACCCCCAATCACCAACCACCACCACCATCACCCCCACCCCCACCCCCACCACCAGCAGCCGTCCATGCAGGCAGCCTAGGATATGGCAGAGCATTCAGGCCTTCTCCTGCGTTCCCTGGAGCTGCAGCCCAGTGATGGGCAGAGAGGACAAAGCTGTTATCCCCTCTGGTAATTACCGCCATTAAAGCTAATCCTGGAGCCATTCAGGCCGCTTTTGTTTTGGGCTTTATCTCCTCCGTGCTGGAGAGTTTCTCCTTTCAGAGCCACGCACAAAGATACCCTAGTCATTTTTTTTTTGGACTTGGGGTAATTATCTGTTATGGCCTCTCTGCTGGGAAATGAACATACTTGCCAATGGACAGTGGGACAGTAACTTTGCTCTCTATTTTCTCTCTCTTTCTCTGTCTCTCTCGCATGGTTGTCTTTTTCTCTCTCTTGATTTAGCAGACTCTCTCTTTATTTCCGCCTCTGCCCAATTCACACACGGCTCTCTCTCTGCTATAACCTCTCTCTCCTCTCTCCCTTCTTTCTTTCTGGCTCTTATCAGAATAGCACACAAAGATAATTGCGCATTTCAGAGCTGGATGTTATTGAGAGATTAACGAGATTGAGCGCAAATGTATCAATCTCTGTGACAATACTGCGATAAAATGTAATTATATTCAGTACTTATTAGCATGATGGTAATGCCGGCCTGTAATTTTCCGCTGTAATTGCGGCTCTATTTTTACGAGGTGTTAACTGCAATTAATCACATTGATGATTCAGTAAATGTAGTGCTAAGATTTCCATTCAATTCCACTTCCTGTGACCTGTCTCCGAGCCGATCCGTCTCTTATCAAAGTAATAAAAGATCATTGTTACATAGAAGACAGAGCTCCCTTCATACATAACCTGTTCAAATTGATTTTTTTCCATCTATTCTCACCGCCCTGCAAATAAAACTCAATGCCATAATTTTCAATTTGCTAATTTTTTCTTACCCTAAACCATATTTTATTTCATGCCCTCACAAATTGTCCTCTGTCAAAGTTGAAGTGACACGCCACAGCTGAATATAGAATCGTCTTGGGAGTAATCATACTGATAAGAATGTGTGCGTTGAGGGATTGGTCATTAAAGTAATCAGTACAAGTATTGGGATACCATGTCTAGTGCAGTCTCTTAATGCTGCTGACATATTCTACCCCTCACACTCTCAAGTTATTCTCTTCTCGTGCACACACACGTACACTTACTAACACACACACACACACACACACACACACCAAAACACACTTAAACACAAGCGCACATCCCCCCACACACACACCCACTCAATGTCACAGACCTATCACACATGAACATGCATACTCACAGACACTCTTGGCGTTCTATTTAGGAGTAATAGGAGCACATGCACCATCTGACTACTGGCATCAACAACAGCCTTGGTGTGATAGGCATCTTGAATCCAAATGCCCTCGTTATATCTAGAGGCAGCCCTTACCTCCACGTCTCTCATCACTTGGTTTCAGTTGGCCACTCACAGCTCGCCTTCACTCCAGATGGCTCTTCACTTCCTGGTCCCGGGCCTGCTGTGATGAGACCTCCTCTGATTGGTTAGGCCACCTGCTCCCCTAACTGCAAACGGGCTTGATTGACAGGTGACTTCCCCAAACAGAGGCCCTGCTGCCGCTGGCATCCTGTCACTGAGTGACAGCCCCACGGTGCCAGGTTCCCCGCTGACGCGGCTGGCCGTGACATCGTTAGTTTCTCTCTGCCCAACAGCTGTTCTGACTCCTGGCGTTGGCAGAATGAGCCGTTTGATTCTGGGTGTAAATAACACGCATTAGGAGCTTTGCATGCGACACGCTGGCTGAATATGTTTGCGTGGTTGTCAGAGTTGTAGATTGAAGCCGGGGTTTGTACAACTTCATTCATTTGTTCCAGGCGTGCTTGCCGGTAATGCTGTTTCCATGGTGAAGCAAACTGGTACTGTTGTCCATAATACAAAACATGCCGTACACACACACGCACACACACACACGCACAGATAAACAAGTGAACAGCCACATTGGTGAGCAGATCTCATCAGAGGATGACCACCTTTGCTGACAGCATCAGCTGACAACACTGAGTGACAGGAGGTGGGCTAAGTGATCGGACCAGCAGAGGCTTCTGTGCATTGGCCAGGTGGCAGACCCCAGGTGTGTGTGTGTGTCTGTCTCTGTGTGTGTCTGTGTCTGTGTGTGTGCATGCGGTGAGTAGGTGTCTATGTGTATGTACACGTGCATGTGTCTGCGTGCATGCCTGAGTGTGCGGGCATGCGTGCGTATATGTGTTTATGTGTGTGTGTGTATAAGTGTGTGGCTGTGAGGACTCAGGGCAACGTGTGTGCGTGTCTTGAGGAGCAGCCTACACAGGTATCTAATGCTGGCTGAGACCCCTGCAGGCGTCCTGGGGGGCCGCTCTGGCACCTGTGCTCGGCTGGGACGGCCAGAGCGGGGATAAGGACGTGGTCTGGCTTTCGGACGTGGTGTTGTCATGTTTCTGCAGGGGGGCCCGTTCTTATAAATATATATTCAAATATAGCATTTTTTATTAATCTTTCTCTGCCTTTGTGGTCTTCAGCTGATACACTCTGGGAACATGATTTATTCTGCTGCCCAGAGCCCGCCTCCAGCACTGGTGCAGGCTGGGCCGGGCTATTCCACTGGGCCTAATTACCCAATCCCTTTCCAACAAGGAGACTTTGTTTTATGTTGAAGGCAACCGGTGACCACGGGGCATTTACATTGTTATGGTGGCGATGTATGTCTTCTTTTTTCATCAAAATCCGATTATGGTGTGTGTGTGTTTGTTGCATTTATTTTTTCTCCTGCCAAGATTAGCCGTATGGCTTTGGGACACAAGGAGGGAATCCCTCTGCTTGTTAGCTGTTAGCGGACTGGCTTTTCCTCCAAACAAGCTCAGAGAGAGACACACACACGCACGCACAAACACACATATGCCCACTCACACACACACACCAAAATAATACCCTGTTCAGCGGATGGCATGGATGAGGACGATCACTACTGGGGAGCTAACGCGTGCCTCAACAAGGACAGGCTGAGCACGATAAACCCCGTCAGGAAGACAAAACAAGTCCGGCGACGATCGGTGTGTGTGTGTGTGTGTGTGTGGTTGTGTGTGTGTGTGCTTGCGTGTGTGTGTTAGCTGGAGGTGCTGGGGGAGGAGACAGGAAATCACGTTACATGTGGCAGAAGTTTGGCTGATGGCATGCTTCGATAAACGGGGGAAGCCCCGCCGCGAAAGACGAGCACTGCATCTTTCCCTCCGGGGGCCCGAGCGTGGAAAAGTTGGAATTCTGCTCCAGAAAGGCCTGGCTCCTCTGAACGCTCGTATATTACAGCAAACCCGTGAAGAAAGGTGGGCTGAAGTATGTCAGACAAATTGGACTTTGTCAGCTGGGCCTGGAGAGGTGCTCCGAAGCTCTGAGGGAAGCTGACTGCCCTTTGCGGCTTCCTGTTTGGCTCTGTGTGTGTTTGCTCTTCCTGCTCATGCTAGAGTTATTAAACGCGTACATCTCATTGTCCAGCCGTTTCATTAAAAGGCTGCGTTGTGAGGGTACAGTACAGTAGCACCCTTTCTTGATTGAAAGTAACATTTCTGTTTTTATGGGAAGGGGAAAAGCTCTGCTGGAATGAAGGAAATCTCCCCAAACATTGACGGATGGCCTCAGTGAGGTTAGCGTTTCATCCTGTTAAGCTTTTTCGCCCTTCAGAATTCCTCCTGTATTTACACTACGGCAGTTCTTCATTGGGAATCCATCCAACCGTGGCTGAAATCCCTGAAATAACAGAATGGAAACACATGAGCACATTTGGTTTGTTCAACTGATGACACTGAAAACTCTCAGGCAGAAATACAAATGAAGACACACATGCACACATGTACAGCGCCTTCCAAGAGTTCAAAACAAGTCACTCCATTGACATTTCACACAGCTGCTGCTGCTTCTCTGAAGAAGCACTGTGGGATATGACAGTACGCCCTGACATGACTCAACGTACTGAAAATAGCTTCTGGGGAGACAGGAAGCTGCCTTTAGCCCTACCACACACAGAAGCACCTGGACCGCCTTAACAACAGCCATGCACACACACACACATGCACATGCACATGCACACACACGCACATGCACACACACACGCACACACACACACACACACACACACACATACACACACACACACACACACACACACACACGCACACACGCACATGGACACGCTCACACACATGCACATCTACACACACACACACACACACACACATGCACACAGAGGGGCTGGGCAGAGTTGACTAAAGGTTTCTTAGGTTTGTTGTACCTGACCCTTGCCCTCTGTTTGACGTTCTTATTACTGTTCCATGACTGACAGCTCAGCCGCAGCCCCACCTCATGTGGCTATTTATCCATTTATTGAATTGATTTATGTATTTATATATTCATGTATATATATATATATATATATATATATATATATATATATATATATATTTATTTATTTATGTATAAATTGCATTTATTCCATTTTTCCTCTGGCTAAAAGGGGCTGGTGAGTGGAAGAGTTTTAATTCTGGCCATTTGGATACTTGGATGGCTTACCAAGGCAATTTTTCAAAACACACTTCACATGTACGGCTGATGCCATCAAAGCCCGCACAGAGACATTAGCATAGAGGAGTGTTTCTAGTTTTCATTGATAGTCCATTTACTCTGGCACACATCAAAGACCACAATGACCACTTATCTCAGTCCAAGAATTTTAGATTGAACAAACTGAATGAGGTTTTCTTTATACCTTTTCTCCAAAAATAATACAAATATTATCAGCGGCTCAAAGCTCAAAAAACTAAATGATCAAACAATGCAAATCAAGACTTGGATTTAGACGTGTCACCTAAAACAAACGTGGAAGATGAATTGTAGATACAAAAAGTGGGAACATTAGTAGCATAATAAAAGATCAAACACATCCAGTTTAAACTGGAGCAGTGTGTTGAGACGCTGAACAGATTTACAGAACAATGACGACAGACAGCCTAGCGGCTCACATATGCTAATAGCAGAAATATCTCAGTAGCATACTAATCCCCGCGCTGGCGGCTAACCACTGATCCCATTCTCAGGACGCAGCCTTCTGAATCCGGGTTAGCTGATGGTGTGGATGATGAGGATCTGATCACCCGGTCCTAAGCTTCCTCCTTCCCGTCTGCCTCTCGATTGGGTTCTCATTTAACCCTCCTCACAGCCAATCAACCGACTAGTCAATCACAACCCAGGAAACCTCACCCAGGAGGAGGAGGAAGGACCAATCAAACCTCAGAGCAAACAGGGGGCTGGGACATGAGTCAGCCGGTCGGTGACGAGTTAAAAATAAGGGGGGTGGGGGGGGGGGGGGGGGGGGGGCGAGAAGGGAAAAATGAAATATGTAAAGAGGGGAGAGGCAAGGGAGAGAGGCAGCAGTTTAGGGGTTTCAATCTGCCGGCTAATCTTCAAACAGCAAGCTGGCAGTGTGCTGGTCACTGATAAAGCCTCCCAGTCTGTCATCAGACGGCCTCACCTCCAGTCACTCAGCCTTCTGTCAGGATGTCATCTTGAAGCCTGGGGAAGCGCCAAGGGCAAGGAGACAGAGGAGGGTGAAGGTGAGCAGCCATGCTTTCATTTGGGCCTCTCCCTGTCTGTGTGTGTGTGTGTGTGTGTGTGTCTGTGTGTCTGTGTATGTTTGTGTGTCTCTTAATCCTGCTGAACTGATGCCTGTTTATGTGTGTGTGGTTGTGTGTGTGTGTTTGTGGTTGTGTGTGTGTGTGTGTGTGTTTGTGGTTGTGTGTGTGCGTGATTGCTTGTCTGTTCATCTGTACACAACAATATGCAGGCGTGGTGCTGGTGTACGTGTGCTCAGTGGCCCAGCCCACCTTCCCTTCCCCCCTCCTTCTCTCATTTCCCAGCACGCACACACACACACACACACACGCACACACGCACACACACACACACACACACACACACACACACCTTTCTCTCCCCTTGCCACGCTCCCATACCCCAGTTAAAACACACTGAGTGAAAATAATAAAAAGAAACAAATAAAAGCAATATGATTAAACCCTAATGCACACAGAGAGAGACACATGAGTGGGACTCGTAAAGCCCTGGTTCTGGTTGTGTGATTAGGGCTAATTGTGTGTAGAGAGGCCGTAAATGCAGTGGAGAAGAGGGTACATCAGCGCGTTGCGGCCATGTTTTTACGGGGACGGTGTGCTCAGACGCAGAGGGCTTTATGATGAGAGGTGAGAAGGGGAGCTTCCAGGGTCGCTTGAGTCAACCCCAGGTCCTGCTCTGGACACGCTGGTTACTGCCTGGCTCACTGACCATGGAAACGAGACAGATGGATCTGGGGATCCTGATTAGTGCACTGCACGGCGAGTGTGTGAGTGTGTGTGTGTGTGTGCGCGTGTGTCTTGATCAGTGCTGTGACTTAATTATTAATTCCGACATGATGTGATTTATAATTCTCAAGGTTGATTTGGAAAACTTGATTTATTCATTGTTTTAAATGATTTTATTTGATGGCTCCAGATTTACAGTGACTTGCCCTCTTGGGTGTGTTTTTTTTTTATACATAAATGTTAATGGAACGTTAATGGGTCAAATGTGTTCAAATATCAATTAATATTATATCCATGTCGACTAAAGTCCTTTCTTCTCATCTTTTCCCTTTTGACCTACAAACGCATAGGGGACGGGGACGGAACATGAAATGGACTGCTTTATGTGGGCCTTACTGCCAATAGTGGCTATTCAGTGTGCTTTAGAGGGGGCACTTAGGTGTCCATGGAGATACATCACATGTACCCCACATGTCATGCAAGTTGTAATGTTCATCTCAATTCATCAGAGGACGGAGGCAATAGAGGATGATTTAAGAGAGAGAAAGAGTAAGAGCTGCTCAAAGCTGTTTGGAGAGAGAGAGGGGGGGGGGGGAAGAGAGAGAAAGGAAGAGATAGGTAGAAAGAGAAGTTGATATACATTTGTCCTTTTTTAATTTATATTATTTACTTTTATTTAAATCATAGACTCCACAGTTTTCCTTCCTCTATTAGAGGCGTAGTTTCCACAAATCATTGCATAGCACGCATCTGTTAAGTTAATTTATTTGTTTGATTTGGTTCCCATTTATGTTCACATTGGCTCACACTATTTTCTGTGTTTCTGAACCCCAATGTCAACATAACTACCTGTATACCCTTGATCCAGAAACCTGACCCGTACCTGCCCATGAATGGAGATGCATGAACGAAACCACTGTAAACGCTTTGGAGGAAGTCATCTGCTTACTGGCCAAACAGTGAAGTAATAAGCAGAATCATGGCCCTTGCCTCCGTCCCCTCACAGAGCAGCATGCTACCATGCACTGAGTAGCCTGGACCGTAAGCCCCTCAGTCTCTCCTCAGACCGGGGGAGCCCCTCAGTCTCTCCTCAGACCGGGGGAGCCCCTCAGTCTCTCCTCAGACCGGGGGAGCCCCTCAGTCTCTCCTCAGACCAGGGGGGCCCCTCAGTCTCTCCTCAGACCAGGGGGGCCCCTCAGTCTCTCCTCAGACCAGGGGGGCCCCTCAGTCTCTCCTCAGACCAGGGGGGCCCCTCAGTCTCTCCTCAGACCGGGGGAGCCCCTCAGTCTCTCCTCAGACCGGGGGGGCCCCTCAGTCTCTCCTCAGACCGGGAGGGCCTCTCAGTCTCTCCTCAGACCGGGGGAGCCCCTCAGTCTCTCCTCAGACCGGGGGGGCCCCTCAGTCTCTCCTCAGACCGGGGGAGCCCCTCAGTCTCTCCTCAGACCGGGGGGGGGGGGGGCCCTCAGTCTCTCCTCAGACCGGGGGAGCCCCTCAGTCTCTCCTCAGACCGGGGGGGCCCCTCAGTCTCTCCTCAGACCGGGGGAGCCCCTCAGTCTCTCCTCAGACCGGGGGGGGGGGGGCCCTCAGTCTCTCCTCAGACCGGGGGGGGGGGGCCCTCAGTCTCTCCTCAGACCGGGGGGGCCCCTCAGTCTCTCCTCAGACCGGGGGGGGGGGGCCCTCAGTCTCTCCTCAGACCGGGGGGGCCCCTCAGTCTCTCCTCAGACCGGGGGGGGGGGGCCCTCAGTCTCTCCTCAGACCGGGGGAGCCCCGCCAGAGGCTGAACCTTCATGGCTCAAGACAGCAGTCTGCCACTGGCCTGATGACTGGAATGATAATGCCCTCATCCCTCCATCCCCCTCACTTCATCCTGCCTCTCTCTCTCTCTCTCTCTCTCTTTTATCAACAAGGTGGCAACACTGTGTGGGAGTATTTATGTATGATGTCCGACTCAGACTTGACCTTTTCCTGCCCAAGCCTTGAAATTGAAAGCAACACTCATGGACTCTCCCTCTCCCTCCTCCTCCTCCTCCTCCTCCTCCTCCTCCTCCTCCTCCTCCTCCTCCTCCTCCTCCTCCTCCTCCTCCTCCTCCACCTCCACCTCTTCCTCTTCTCCTGCTATGCTGCCCTACCACTGCAGCTTTAATGTTTCATACATGGGAAGGTATGACCACATCCTACAATAGTGTGTGTGTGTGTGTGTGTGTGTGTGTGTGTGTGTGTGTGTGTGTGTGTGTGTGTGCCATCATCATGATGTGTCATCATAATTCAACTCCAACAGGTACTCTGAATTAAAAATACATCACATCAAATCAATGTCCTTCAACTCAAATCTCATGCAGTACAAACCAAATGAGTTGCAGCACGGCAGGGAATTACTGGAGCCATTCCACTGGAGCTGGCCTTCCAGAGAATGCCTCCTTCTCCCTTGGATTTCATATTCAATAACCCCTTTTCTTTTTCACATATTTACCTGATTAGTGAAGGGATTCACCAAGGCATTCTGATGTA
>JACYXH010000614.1:912500-958515 GCA_026745465.1 Lota lota | reverse complement strand
GTTGTGGTTTTTATCATCAGTGTGGCGTTGTGGTGATCGGTGTGGAGTTGTGGTGATTGGTGTGGCGGTGTGCTGCCGATGATCGGTGTGGTGTTGTGATGATCGTTGTGTTGGTGTTGTGATGATGATCAGTGTGGCGTTGCGGTTATGATTATTGGTGTGGAGTTGTGGTGATGTGTGTGGCGGTTTGGTGATCGGTGTGGCGTTGTGGTCTTGATGATCGGTGTGGCGTTGTGGTTATGATGATCGATGTTGCGATGTGGTAATCGGTGCAGCGGTTTAGTGATCGGGGTAGCGTTGTCGTTTTGAAGATCGGTGTGGCGTTGTGATAATCAGTGTGGCGGTTTGGTGATCGGTGTAGCGCTGTGGTTTTGATGATCGGTGTGGTGTTGTGGTGATCGGTGTGGCGGTGTGGTGATAATGATCGGTGTGGTGTTGTGGTGATCGTTGTGTTGGTGTTGTGATGATGATCGGTGTGGCGTTATGGTTATGCTTATTGGTGTGGCGTTGTGGTGATGTGTGTGGCGGTTTGGTGATCGGTGTGGCGTTGTGGTTTTGATGATCGGTGTGGCATTGTGGTTATGATGATCGATGTGGCGATGTGGTAATCGGTGTGGCGGTTTAGTGATCGGTGTAGCGTTGTGGTTTTGATGATCTGTGTGGTGTTGTGGTGATCGGTGTGGCGGTGTGGTGATAATGATCGGTGTGGCGTTGTGGTGATGATGATCGGTGTAGCATTGTGGTTATGATGATTGGTGTGGCGTTGTGGTAATCGGTATGGCGTTTCGGCGATGATGATCGTTGTGGTGATCGGTGTGGCAGTGTGGTGATGGGTGTGGTGTTTTCGTTATGATGATCAGTGTGGCGTTGTGGTGATCTGTAAAGCGTTGTTGGGAACATGATTGGTGTGACGTTGTGGTGATCGGTGTGGAATTGTGGTGATCGTTGTAGTGATTATGATCAGTGTGGTGGTGTGGTTATGATGATCGGTGTGGCCATGTGGTAATCGGTGTGGCGGTTTAGTGATCGCTGAGGCGTTGTGGTTTTGATGATCGGTGTGGCGTTGTGATAATCGGTGTGGCGGTTTGGTGATCGGTGTAGGTCTGTGGTTTTGATGATCGTTGTGGTGATCGGTGTGGCGGTGTGGTGATGATGATTGCTGTGTCGTTGTGGTGATCGCTGTGGCGGTGTAGTGATCCCTGTGGCATTGTGGTTATGATTATCAGTGATACGTTGTGCTGATCGGTGTGGCATTGTGGTGATGATGATCGGTGTGGCATTGTAATGATCGGTGTGGCGGTGTGGTGATTGTTGTGGCGTTGTGGCTATGATGATCGATGTGGCGTTGTGGTGATCGGTGTGGCGTTCTGGTGATGATGATCGTTGTGGTGATCGGTCTGGCAGTGTGATGATCGGTGTGGCGTTGTGGTGATCTGTGTAGGGTTGTTGGGATCCTGATTGGTGTGACGTTGTGGTGATCGGTGTGGCATTGTGGTGATCGGTGTAGTGATTGTGATCAGTGTGGCGGTGTGGTGATCACTGAGGCGTTGTGGTTTTGATGATCGGTGTGGCGTTGTGATAATCGGTGTGGCGGTTTGGTGATCGGTGTAGGTCTGTGTTTTGATGATCGTTGTGGTGATCGGTGTGGCGGTGTGGTGATGATGATTGCTGTGTCATTGTGGTGCTCGCTGTGGCGGTGTAGTGATCCCTGTGGCATTGTGGTTATGATTATCAGTGATACTTTGTGCTGATCGGTGTGGCATTGTGGTGATGATGATCGGTGTGGCATTGTAATGATCGGTGTGGCGGTGTGGTGATTGTTGTGGCGTTGTGGCTATGATGATCGATGTGGCGTTGTTGTGATCGGTGTGGCGTTCTGGTGATGATGATCGTTGTGGTGATCGGTCTGGCAGTGTGATGATCGGTGTGGCGTTGTGGTGATCTGTGTAGGGTTGTTGGGATCCTGATTGGTGTGACGTTGTGGTGATCGGTGTGGCATTGTGGTGATCGGTGTAGTGATTGTGATCAGTGTGGCGGTGTGGTGATTGGTGTGGCGTTGTGGTTTTGATCATCAGTGTGGCGTTGTGGTTATCGGTGTGGAGTTATGGTGATTGGTGTGGCGGTGTGGTGATGATGATCGGTTTGGTGTTACGGTGATCTTTGTGTTGGTGTTCTGATGATGATCGGTGTGGCGTTGTGGTTATGATGATTGGTGTGGCGTTGTGGTGATGTGTGTGGCGGTTTGGTGATCGGTGTGGCGTTGTGGTTTTGATGATCTGTGTGGTGTTGTGGTTATGATGATCGATGTGGCGATGTGGTAATCGGTGTGGCGGTTTAGTGATCGGTGTAGCATTGTGGTTTTGAAGATCGGTGTGGCGTTGTGATAATCGGTGTGGTGGTTGTGTGATCGGTGTAGCGCTGTGGTTTTGATGATCGGTGTGGTGTTGTGTGGATCGGTGTGGCGGTGTGGTGATAATGATCGGAGTTGCATTGTGGTGATCGGTGTGGCATTGTGGGGATGATGATCGTTGTGGTGATTGGTGTGGCGTTGTGGTTATGATGATCAATGTTGCGTTGTGTTGATCTGTGTAGTATTTTTGTGATGAAGATTGGTGTAACGTTGTGGTGATCTGTGTGGCATTGTGGTTATCCGTGTGGTGATTATGATCAGTGTTGCATTGTGGTTTTGATGATCGCTGTGGCATTGTGGTGATCAGTGTGGCGGTGTGGTGATCCGTGTGGCGTTGTGGTTTTAATGATCAGTATGGCGTTGTGGTGATCGGTGTGGAGTTGTGGTGATTGGTGGGGCAGTGTGGTGATGATGATCGCTATGGTGTTGTGGAGATCGTTGTATTGGTGTTGTGATGATGATCGGTGTGGCGTTATGGTTATGCTTATTGGTTTGGCGTTGTGGTGATGTGTGTGGCGGTTTGGTGATCTGTGTGGCGTTGTGGTTTTGATGATCGGTGTGGCATTGTGGTTATGATGATCGATGTGGCGATGTGGTAATCGGTGTGGCGGTTTAGTGATCGGTGTAGCGTTGTGGTTTTGAAGATCGGTGTGGCGTTGTGATAATCGGTGTGGCGGTTTGGTGATCGGTGTAGCGCTGTGGTTTTGATGATCCGTGTGGTGTTGTGGTGATCGGTGTGGCGGTGTTGTGATAATGATCGGTGTGGCGTTGTGTTGATGATGATCGGTGTAGCATTGTGGTTATGATGATTGGTGTGGCGTTGTGGTGATCGGTGTGGCTTTTCGGCGATGATGATCGTTGTGGTGATCGGTGTGGCAGTGTGGTGATGGGTGTGGTGTTTTCGTTATGATGATCAGTGTGGCGTTGTGGTGATCTGTAAAGCGTTGTTGGGAACATGATTGGTGTGACGTTGTGGTGATCGGTGTGGAATTGTGGTGATCGTTGTAGTGATTATGATCAGTGTGGTGGTGTGGTTATGATGATCGGTGTGGCCATGTGGTAATCGGTGTGGCGGTTTAGTGATCGCTGAAGCGTTGTGGTTTTGATGATCGGTGTGGCGTTGTGATAATCGGTGTGGCGGTTTGGTGATCGGTGTAGGTCTGTGGTTTTGATGATTGTTGTGGTGATCGGTGTGGCGGTGTGGTGATTATGATTGCTGTGGTGATCGGTCTGGCAGTGTGATGATCGGTGTGGCGTTGTGGTGATCTGTGTAGGGTTGTTGGGATCCTGATTGGTGTGACGTTGTGGTGATCGGTGTGGCATTGTGGTGATCGATGTAGTGATTGTGATCAGTGTGGCGGTGTGGTGATTGGTGTGGTGTTGTGGTTTTGATCATCAGTGTGGCGTTGTGGTTATCGGTGTGGAGTTATGGTGATTGGTGTGGCGGTGTGGTGATGATGATCGGTTTGGTGTTACGGTGATCTTTGTGTTGGTGTTGTGATGATGATCGGTGTGGCGTTGTGGTTATGATGATTGGTGTGGCGTTGTGTGTGGCGGTTTGGTGATCGGTGTGGCGTTGTGGTTTTGATGATCGGTGTGGCGTTGTGGTTATGATGATCGATGTGGCGATGTGGTACTCGGTGTGGCGATTTAGTGATCAGTGTAGCGTTGTGGTTTTGAAGATCGGAGTGGCGTTGTGATAATTGGTGTGGCGGTTTGGTGATCGTGTAGCGCTGTGGTTTTGATGATCGTTGTGGTGATCGGTGTGGCGGTGTGGTGATGATGATCGGTGTTGTGATCGGTGTGGCATTGTGGTGATCTGTGTGGCGTTGTGATTATGATGATCAGTGTTACGTTGTGGTGATCGTAGTGGCATTGTGGTGATGATGATCGGTGTGGCGTTGTGGTTATGATGATCAGTGTGGCGATGTTGTAATCGGTGTGGCGGTTTAGTGATCGGTGTAGCGTTGTGGTTTTGAAGATCGGTGGGGCGTTGTGATAATCGGTGTGGTCGTTTGGTGATCGGTGTAGCGCTGTGGTTTTGATGATCGGTGTGGTGTTGTGGTGATCGGTGTGGCGGTGAGGTGATAATGATCGGTGTGGTGTTGTGGTGATCGGTGTGGCGTTGTGGTGATCGGTGTGGCGTTTTGGTGATGATGATCAGTATGGCGTTGTGGTGATCTGTATAGCGTTGTTGGGAACATGATCGTTGTGACGTTGTGGTGATCGGTGTGGAATTGTGTTGATCGTTGTAGTGATTATGATCAATGTGGCGGTGTGGTTATGATGATCGGTGTGGCGTTGTGGTAATCGGTGTGGCGGTTTAGTGATCGGTGAAGCGTTGTGGTTTTGATGATCGGTGTCGCGTTGTGATAATCGGTGTGGCGGTTTGGTGATCGGTGTAGCTCTGTGGTTTTGATGATCGGTGTGGTGTTGTGGTGATTGGTGAGACGGTGTGGTGATGATGATTGCTGTGTCGTTATGGTGATCGCTGTGGCGGTGTAGTGATCCGTGTGGCGTTGTGGTCATGATTATCAGTGATATGTTGTGTTGATCGGTGTGGCATTGTGTTGATGATGATCGGAGTGGCATTGTAATGATCGGTGTGGCGGTGTGGTGATTGGTGTGGCGTTGTGGTTATGATGATCGGTGTGGCGTTGTGGAAATCGGTGTGGCATTCTGGTGATGATGATCGTTGTGGTGATCGGTGTGGCAGTGTGGCGTTGTGGTGATCTGTGTAGCGTTGTTGGGATCATGGTCGGTGTGACGTTGTGGTAATCGGTGTGGCATTGTGGTGATCGGTGTAGTGATTATGATCAGTGTGACGGTGTGGTCATGATGATCGATTGGGGGTTGTGGTGATCTGTGTAGCGTTGTGGTGATAGGTGTGGTGATTATGATCAGTGTGGCATTGTGGTTTTGATGATTGGTGTGGCATTGTGGAGATCGGTGTAGTGATTATGATCAGTTTGGCGGTGTGGTCATGATGATCGATGGTGCGTTGTGGTGATAATGATCGGTGTTGCATTGTGGTGATCGGTGTGGCGTTGTGGGGATGATGATTGTTGTGGTGATTGGTGTGGCGTTGTGGTTATGATGATCAATGTTGCGTTGTGGTGATCTATGTAGTGTTTTGGCGATGATGATCGGTGTAACGTTGTGGTGATCGGTGTGGCGTTGTGGTGATCGGTGTGGTGATTATGATCAGTGTTGCATTGTGGTTTGTATGATCGGTGTGGCGTTGTGGTAATCAGTGTGGCGGTGTGGTGATGAAGATCGGTGTGGTGTTGTGGTGATCGGTGTGGCGGTGTGGTGATCGGTGTGGCGTTGTGGTTTTGATGATCAGTGTGGCGTTGTTGTGATCGGTGTGGAGTTATGGTGATTGGTGTGGCGGTGTGGTGATGAAGATCGGTGTGGTGTTGTGGTGATCGGTGTGCGGTGTGGTGATCGGTGTGGCGTTGTGGTTTTGATGATCAGTGTGGCGTTGTTGATATCGGTGTGGAGTTGTGGTGATTGGTGTGGCGGTGTGGTGACGATGATCGGTGAGGTGTTGTGGTGATCGTTGTGTTGGTGTTGTGATGATGATCGGTGTGGCGTTGTGGTTATGATTGTTGGTGTGGCGTTGTGGTGATGTGTGTGGCGGTTTGGTGATCGGTGTGGCGTTGTGGTTTTGATGATCGGTGTGGTGTTGTGGTGACGATGATCGGTGTGGTGTTGTGGTGATCGGTGTGGCGTTGTGGTGATCGGTGTGGCGTTTTGGTGATGATGATCATTGTGGTGATCGGTGTGGCAGTTTGGTGATCGGTGTGGTGTTGTCATTATGATGATCAGTGTGGCGTTGTGGTGATCTGTAAAGCATTGTTGGGATCATGATCGGTGTGACGTTGTGGTAATCGGTGTGGCATTGTGGTGATCTTTGTAGTAATTATGATCATTGTGGCGGTGTGGTCATGATGATCGATGTGGCGTTGTGGTGATCTGTGTAGATTGTGGTGATCAGTGTGGTGATTATGATCAGTGTGGCATTGTGGTTTGATGATCGGTGTGGCATTGTTGTGATCGGTGTAATGATTATGATCAGTTTGGCGGTGTGGTCATGATGATCGGTGTGGCGTTGTGGTGATAATGATCGGTGTTGCATTGTTGTGATCGTTGTGTCGTTGTGGGGATGATGATTGTTGTGGTGATCGGTGTGGCGTTGTGGTTATGATGATCAATGTTGCGTTGTGGTGATCTGTGTAGTATTTTGGTGATGATGATCGGTGTAACATTGTGGTGATCAGTGTGGCGGTGTGGTGATGAAGATCGGTGTGGTGTTGTGGTGATCGGTGTGGCGGTGTGGTGATCGGTGTGGCGGTGTGGTTATGAAGATCAGTGTGGTGTTGTGGTGATCGGTGTGGCGGTGTGGTGATCGGTGTGGCGTTGTGGTTTTGATGATCAATGTGGCGTTGTGGTGATCGGTGTGGAGTTGTGGTTTTGATGATCAGTGTGGCGTTGTTGTGATCGGTGTGGAGTTGTGGTTATTGGTGTGGCGGTGTGGTGACGATGATCGGTGTGGTGTTGTGGTGATCGTTGTGTTGGTGTTGTGATGATGATCGGTGTGGCGTTGTGGTTATGATTGTTGGTGTGGCGTTGTGGTGATGTGTGTGGCGGTTTGGTGATCGGTGTGGCGTTGTGGTTTTGATGATCGGTGTGGCGTCTTGGTGACGATGATCGGTGTGGTGTTGTGGTGATCGGTGTGGCGTTGTGGTGATCGGTGTGGCGTTTTGGTGATGATGATCATTGTGGTGATCGGTGTGGCAGTTTGGTGATCGGTGTGGTGTTGTCATTATGATGATCAGTGTGGCGTTGTGGTGATCTGTAAAGCATTGTTGGGATCATGATCGGTGTGACGTTGTGGTAATCGGTGTGGCATTGTGGTGATCGTTGTAGTAATTATGATCATTGTGGAGGTGTGGTCATGATGATCGATGTGGCGTTGTGGTGATCTGTGTAGCGTTGTGGTGATCGGTGTGGTGATTATGATCAGTGTGGCATTGTGGTTTGATGATCGGTGTGGCATTGTTGTGATCGGTGTAGTGATTATGATCAGTTTGGCGGTGTGGTCATGATGATCGGTGTGGCGTTGTGGTGATAATGATCGGTGTTGCATTGTGGTGATCGTTGTGTCGTTGTGGGGATGATGATTGTTGTTGTGATCGATGTGGCGTTGTGGTTATGATGATCAATGTTGCGTTGTGGTGATCTGTGTAGTATTTTGGTGATGATGATCGGTGTAACATTGTGGTGATCAGTGTGGCGATGTGTTGATGAAGATCGGTGTGGTGTTGTGGTGATCGGTGTGGCGGTGTGGTGATCGGTGTGGCGGTGTGGTGATGAAGATCAGTGTGGTGTTGTGGTGATCGGTGTGGCGGTGTGGTGATCGGTGTGGCGTTGTGGTTTTGATGATCAATGTGGCGTTGTGGTGATCGGTGTGGAGTTGTGTTGATAAGTGTGGCGGTGTGGTGACGATGATCGGTGTGGTGTTTTGGTGATCGTTGTGTTAGTGTTGTGTGAATGATCGGTGTGGCGTTGTGGTTATGATGATTGGTGTGGCGTTGTGGTGATGTGTGTGGCGGTTTGGTGATCGGTGTGGCGTTGTGGTTTTGATGATCTGTGTGGTGTTGTGGTTATTATGATCGATGTGGCGATGTGGTAATCGGTGTGGCGGTTTAGTGATCGGTGTAGCGTTGTGGTTTTGAAGATCGGTGTGGCGTTGTGATAATCGGTGTGGCGGTTTGGTGATCGGTGTAGCGCTGTGGTTTTGATGATCGGTGTGGTGTTGTGGTGATCGGTGTGGCGGTGTGGTGATAATTATCGGTGTGGCGTTGTGGTGATCGCTGTGGCGTTGTGGTGATCGGTGTGGCGTTGTGGTTATAATGATCAGTGTTACGTTGTGGTGATCGTAGTGGCATTGTGGTGATGATGATCGGTGTAGCATTGTGGTTATGATGATCGGTGTGGTGATCGGTGTGGCATTGTGGTTATGATGATCATTGTGGTGATCGGTGTTGCAGTGTGGTGATCGGTGTGGTGTTGTCGTTATGATGATCAGTGTGGCGTTGTGGTGATCTGTAAAGCGTTGTTGGGAACATGATCGGTGTGACGTTGTGGTGATAGGTGTGGAATTGTGGTGATCGTTGTAGTGATTATGATCAGTGTGTTGGTGTGGTTGTGATGATCGGTGTGGCGTTGTGGTAATCGGTGTGGCGGTTTAGTGATCGGTGAAGCGTTGTGGTTTTGATGATCGGTGTGGCGTTGTGATAATCGGTGTGGCGGTTTGGTGATCGGTGTAGCTCTGTGGTTTTGCTTATCGTTGTGGTGATCGGTGTGGCGGTGTGGTGATGATGATTGCTGTGTCTTTGTGGTGATCGCTGTGGCGGTGTAGTGATCCGTGTGGCGTAATGGTTATGATTATCAGTGATACGTTGTGTTGATCGGTGTGGCATTGTGGTGATGATGATCGGTGTGGCATTGTAATGATCGGTGTGGTGATCGGTGTGGCGTTGTGGTTATGATGATCGATGTGGCGTTGTGGTGATCGGTGTGGCGTTCTGGTGATGATGATCGTTGTGGTGATCGGTGTGGCAGTGAGATGATCAGTGTGGCGTTGTTGTGATCTGTGTAGCGTTGTTGGGATCATGATCGGTGTGACGTTGTGGTGATCGTTGTGGCATTGTGGTGATCGGTGTGTGATTATGATCAGTGTGGCGGTGTGGTGATCGGTGTGGCGTTGTGGTTTTGATGATCAGTGTGGCGTTGTGGTGATAGATGTGGAGTTGTGGTGATTGGTGTGGCGGTGTGGTGACGATGATCGGTGTGGTGTTGTGGTGATCGTTGTGTTGGTGTTGTGATGATGATCGGTGTGGCGTTGTGGTTATGATTATTGGTGTGGCGTTGTGGTGATGTGTGTGGCGGTTTGGTGATCGGTGTGGCGTTGTGGTTTTGATGATCGGTGTGGCGTTGTGGTTATGATGATCGATGTGGCGATGTGGTAATCGGTGTGGCGGTTTAGTGATCGGTGTAGCGTTGTGGTTTTGAAGATCGGTTTGGCGTTGTGATAATCGTTGTTGCGGTTTGGTGATCGGTGTAGCGCTGTGGTTTTGATGATCGGTGTGGTGTTGTGGTGATCGGTGTGGCGGTGTGGTGATAATGATCGGTGTGGCGTTGTGGTGATTTGTGTGGCGTTATGGTGATCGGTGTGGCGTTGTGATTATGATGATCAGTGTTATATTGTGGTGATCGTAGTGGCATTGTGGTGATGATGATCGGTGTAGCATTGTGGTTATGATGATCGGTGTGGCGTTGTGGTGATCGGTGTGGTGTTTTGGTGATGATGATCGTAGTGTTGATCGGTGTGGCAGTGTGGTGATCGGTGTGGTGTTGTCGTTATGATGATCAGTGTGGAGTTGTGTTGATCTGTAAAGCGTTGTTGGGAACATGATCGGTGTGACGTTGTGGTGATGGGTGTGGAATTGTGGTGATCGTTGTAGTTATTATGATCAGTGTGGTGGTGTGGTGGTGTGGTTATGATGATCTGTGTGGCGTTGTGGTAATCAGTGTGGCGGTTTAGTGATCGGTGAAGCGTTGTGGTTTTGATGATCGGTGTGGCGGTTTGGTGATCGGTGTAGCTCTGTGGTTTTGATGATCGTTGTGGTGATCGGTGTGGCGGTGTGGTGATGATAATTGCTGTGTCGTTGTGGTGAACGCTGTGGGGGTGTAGTGATCCATGTGGCGTTGTGGTTATGATCATCAGTGATACGTTGTGTTGAACGGTGTGGCATTGTGGTTATGATGATCGGTGTGGCATTGTAATTATCGGTGTGGCGGTGTGATGATCGATGTGGCGTTGTGGTGATCGGTGTGGCGTTCTGGTTATGATGATCGTTGTGGTGATCGGTGTGGCAGTGTGATGATCAGTGTGGCGTTGTGTTGATCTGTGTAGCGTTGATGGGATCATGATCGGTGTGACGTTGTGGTGATCGGTGTGGCATTGTGGTTATTGGTGTAGATATTATGATCAGTGTGGCGGTGTGGTCATGATGATCGGTGTGGCGTTGTGGTGATCTGTGTAGCGTTGTGGTGATTGGTGTGGTGATTATGATCAGTGTGGCATTATGGTTTTGATGATCGGTGTGGCGTTGTGGTGATCGGTGTGGCGGTGTGGTGATCGGTGTGGCGTTGTGGTTTTGATGATCAGTGTGGCGTTGTGGTGATCGGTGTGACGTTGTGGTGATTGTTGTGGCGGTGTGGTGATGATATTCGGTGTGGTGTTGTGGTGATGAAAATCGGTGTGTTGTTGTTGTGATCGGTGTTGCGGTGTAGTGATCGTTGTGGCGTTGTGGTTATGATGATCGGTGTGGCGTTGTGGTGATCGGTGTGGCGTTCTGGTGATGATGATCGTTGTGGTGTGGTGGTGATCGGTATGGCATTGTGGTGATCGGTGTGGCGTTGTGGTTATGATGATCAATGTTGCGTTGTGGTGATCTGTGTAGTGTTTTGATGATGATGATCGAGGTAACGTTGTGGCGATCGGTGTGGCGTTGTGGTGATTATGATCAGTGTGGCATTGTGGTTATGATGATCGGTGTGACGTTGTGGTGATCGGTGTGGCGTGGTGGTGATGATGATCGGTGTGGCGTTGTGGTGATCATTGTGTTGGTGTGGTGATGATGAACGGTGTGGCATTGTGGTGATGATTATTGCTGTGTCGTTGTGGTGATCATTGTGGCGGTGTAGTGATCCGTGTGGCATTGTGGTTATGATGATCGGTGTTACGTTGTGTTGATCAGCGTGGCATTTTGGTGATGATGATCGTTGTGGTGATCGGTGTGACGGTGTGGTGATTGGTGTGGCGTTGTGGTTATGACGATCAGTGTTACGTTGTGGTGATCGTAGTGGCATTGTGGGGATGATGATCGGTGTGGCATTGTGGTGATCGGTGTGGTGGATCGGTGTGGCGTTGTGGTTATGATGATCGGTGTGGCGATTTGGTGATCGGTGTGGCGTTCTGGTGATGATGATCGTTGTGGCGTTGTGGTGATCGGTGTGGCAGTGTGGTGATCAGTGTGGTGTTGTCGTTATGATGATCAGTGTTGCATTGTGTTGATCTGTGTAGCGTTGTTGAGATGATGATCGGTGTGACGTTGTGGTGATCGGTGTGGCATTGTGGTTATTGGTGTAGTGATTATGATCAGTTTGGCGGTGTGGTCAAGATGATCGGTGTGGCGTTGTGGTGATAATGATCGGTGTTGCATTGTGGTGATCGGTGTGGCGTTGTGGGGATCATGATTGTTGTGGCGTTGTGGTGATCGGTGTGGCGTTGTGGTTTTGATGATCGGTGTGGCGTTGTGGTGATAAGTGTGGCGTTGTGGTAATGATGATCGGTGTGGCGTTGTGGTGATCGGTATGGTGATTGGTGTGGCGTTGTGGTTTTGATGATCAGTGTGGCGTTGTGGTGATCGGTTTGGAGTTGTGGTGATGGGTGTGGCGGTGTGGTGACGATGATCGGTGTGGTGTTGTGGTGATCGTTGTGTTGGTGTTGTGATGATGATCGGTGTGGAGTTGTAGTTATGATGATTGGTTTGGCGTTGTGGTGATGTGTGTGGCGGTTTGGTGATCGGTGTGGCGTTGTGGTTTTTATTATCGGTGTGGCGTTGTGGTTATGATGATCGGTGTAGCGATGTGGTAATCGGTGTGGCGGTTAAGTGATCGGTGTAGCGTTGTGGTTTTAATGATCGCTGTGGCGTTGTGATAATCGGTGTGGCGGTTTGGAGATCGGTGTAGCGCTGTGGTTTTGATGATCAGTGTGGTGTTGTGGTGATCGGTGTGGCGTTGTGGTGATCGGTGTGGCGTTGTGGTGATCGGTGTGGCGTTGTGGTTATGATGATCAGTGTTACGTTGTGGTGATCATAGTGGCATTGTGGTGATGATGATCGGTGTAGCATTGTGGTTATGATGATCGGTGTGGTGATCGGTGTGGCGTTCTGGTGATGATGATCGTTGTGGTGATCTGTGTGGCAGTGTGGTGATCGGTGTGGTGTTGTCGTTATGATGATCAGTGTGGCGTTGTGGTAATCTGTGTAGCGTTGTTGGGATGATGATCGGTGTGACGTTGTGGTGATCGGTGTGGCATTGTGGTGATCAGTGTAGTGATTATGATCAGTGTGGCGTTGTGGTCATGATTATCGGTCTGGCGTTGTGGTGATAATGATTGGTGTGGCGTTGTGGTGATTGGTCTGGCATTGTGGTTATGATGATCGGTGTGGTGATCTGTTATGGTGATCGGTGCTGCGGTGTAGTGATGATGATCATTGTGGCGTTTTGGTGATAATGATCGGTGTGGCGTTGTGGTGATCGGTGTGTCGGTGTGGTAGTCATGATCGTTGTGGGGATGATTATCGGTGTGGCGTTGTGGTTTATCGGTGTGGCGGTGTGGTGATGATGATCGGTGGGGCGTTGTGGTGATGATGATCAGTGTGGCATTGTGGTTATGACAACAATGTCAGAACCACAGAGGCTGCAGAGGGGAGAGAGGAGGGGAAAGAGGAGGTTGCAGGAGGGGAGAGCAGAGGGGAGAGAGGAGGCTGCAGAAGGGGAGAGAACAAGCTGCAGGGGGGGAGAGCAGGCTTCAGGAAGGGGAGAGAGGAGGGGAGAGAGGAGGCTGCAGGAGGGGTGAGAGCAAGCTGCAGGAGGGGAGAGAGGAGAGTTCAGGAGAGGGCGAGAGTTGGGGAGAAAGGAGACTACAGGATAGGAGAGAAGAGGCTGCAGGAGGGGAGAGAGGAGGCTGTAGGAGGGGAGAAAGGAGGGGAGAGAGGAGGCTACAGGAGGTGCGGGAGCAAGCTGCAGGAGGGGAGAGAGGAGGTTACAGGAGGTGCGGGATCAAGCTGCAGGAGGGTAGAGAGGAGGCTGCAGGAGGGGAGAGAGGAGGCTACAGGAGGGGAGAGAGGAGGCTGCAGGAGGGGAGAGAGGAGGGGAGAGAGGAGGCTGCAGGAGGGAAAAGAGGAGGCTGCAGGAAGGGAGATAGAAGGCTGCAGTATTGGAGAGAGGATGCTGCAGGGAGGGAGAGAGGAGGGGAGAGGATGCTTCACGAGGGGAGAGAGGAGGATTCAGGAGAAGAGGAGAGATGAGGGGAAAGAGGAGGCTGATGGAGGGGAGAGAGGAGGCTGCAGGAGGGGAGAGAGTGGCCTGCAGGAAGGGAGAGAGGAGGGGAGAGAGGAGACTGCAGCAGGGGAGAGAGGAGGTGAGAGACGAGGCTACAGGAGGGGAGAGAGGATGCTGCAGGAGGGGAGAGAGGAGGGGAAAGAGGAGGTTGCAGGAGGGAAGAGCGGAGGGGAGAGAGTAGGCTGCAGGAGGGGAGAGAGAAGGGGAGAGAAGAGGCTGCAGGAGGGGAGAGAGGAGGGGAGAGATGAGGCTGCATGAAGGGAGAAAGGGGGCTGCAGGGAGGGAGAGAGGAGGGGAGAGAGGAGGCTGCAGGAGGGGAGAGAGGAGGCTGCAGGGAGGGAGAGAGGAGGCTGCAGGAGGGGAGAGAGGAGGGTGCAGGGAGGGAGAGAGGAGGTTGCAGGATGGGAGAGAGGAGGGGAAAGAGGAGGCTGCAGGAGTTGAGAGAGGAGGCTGCAGGGAGGGAGAGGGGAGGGGATAGAGGACGCTGCAAGAGGGGAGAGAGGAGAATGCAGGAGGGAAGAGAGGAGGGGAGAGAGGAAGCTGCAGGAGGGGAGAGAGGAGACTGCAGGAGGGGATAGGGAGGTTGCATTATGGGAGAGAGGAGGCAGCAGGAGTGAAGAAAGGAGGTTGCAGGAGGGGAGAGAGGACGGGAGAGAGGAGTCTGCAGGAGGGGAGAGAAGAGGCTTCAGGGAGGGATATTAGAGGGGAGAGAGGAGGCTGCAGGAGTGGAGAGAGGAGGATAGAGAGGAGGCTGCAGGAGGGGAGAGGGGAGGCTGTTGGAGAGGAGAGGGGAGGCTGCAGGAGTGGAGAGCAGAGGGGAAAGAGGAGGCTGCAGGAGGGGAGAGAGGAGGCTGCAGGGAGGGAGAGGGGAGAGGATAGAGGAGGCTGCAAGAGGGGAGAGAGGAGAATGCAGGATGGAAGAGAGGAGGGGAGAGAGGAGGATGCAGGGAGGGAGAGAGGACGGGAAAGAGGAGGCTTCAAGATGGGAGAGAGGAAGCTGCAGGAGGGGAGAGAGGAGACTGCAGGAGGGGTTAGAGGAGGCTGCATTAGGGGAGAGAGGAGGGTGCAGGGAGGGAGAGAGGAGGCTGCAGGAGGGGAGAGAGGAGGGGAAAGAGCAGGCTGCAGTAGGGGAGAGAGGAGGCTGCAGGGAGGGAGAGGGGAGGGGATAGAGGAGGCTTCAAGAGGAGAGAGAGGAGGAGAGAGAGGAGGCTGCAGGGAGGGGAGAGAGGAGACTGTTGGAGGGGAGAGGGGAGGCTGCAGGAGTGGAGAGCAGAGGGGAAAGAGGAGGCTGCAGGAGGGGAGAGAGGAGGAGAGAGAGGAGGCTGCAGGAGGGGAGAGAGGGGGGAGAGAGGAGGGGAGAGAGGAGGCTGCAGGAGGGGAGAGAGGAGGCTGCAGTGAGGGATAGAGGAGGGGAGAGAGGAGGCTGCAGGAGGGGAGAGAGGAGGCTGCAGGGAGGGAGAGGGGAGGGGATAGAGGAGGCTGCAAGAGGGGAGAGATGAGAATGCAGGGAGGGAGAGAGGACGGGAAAGAGGAGGCTTCAGGAGGGGAGAGAGGAAGCTGCAGGAGGGGAGAGAGGAGACTGCCGGAGGGGAGAGAGGAGGAGAGAGAGGATGCTGCAGGAGGGGAGAGAGGGGGGAGAGAGGAGGCTGCAGGAGGGGAGAGAGGAGGCTTCAGGAGGGGAGAGAGGAAGCTGCAGGAGGGGAGAAAGGAGACTGCAGGAGGGGAGAGAGTAGGCTGCATTAGGGGAGAGAGGAGGTTGCATTAGGGGAGAGAGGAGGCTGCAGGAGGGGAGAGAGGACGGGAGAGAGGAGTCTGCAGGAGGGGAGAGAAGAGGCTTCAGGGAGGGATATTTGAGGGGAGTGAGGAGGCTGCAGGAGTGGAGAGAGGAGGAGAGAGAGGAGGCTGCAGGAGGGGAGAGAGGAGGCTGTTGGAGGGGAGAGGGGAGGCTGCAGGAGTGGAGAGCAGAGGGGAAAGAGGAGGCTGCAGGAGGGGAGAGAGGAGGAGAGAGAGGAGGCTGCAGGAGGGGAGAGAGGAGGCTGCAGGAGGGGAGAGAGGAGGCTGCAGGAGGGGAGAGAGGAGGCTGCAGTGAGGGATAGAGGAGGGGAGAGGGGAGAGGGATGGCTGCAAGAGGGGAGAGAGGAGGCTGCAGTGAGGGATAGAGGAGGGGAGAGAGGAGGCTGCAGGAGTGGAGAGAGGAGGGGAGAGAGGAGGCTGCAGGGAGGGAGAGAGGAGGCTGCAGGAGGGGAGAGATGAGGGGATAGAGGAGGCTGCAGGGAGTCAGAGATGAGGGGAGAAAGGAGGCTGCAGAAGGGGAGAGGGGATGCTGCAGGGAGGGAGAGAGGAGGGGAGAGAGGAGGCTGCCGGAGAGGAGAGAGGAGGCTGCAGGAGGGTGAGAGGAGGCTGCAGTGAGGGATAGAGGAGAGAAGGGAGGAGGCTGCAGGAGGGGAGAGGGGAGGGGAGAGGAGGCTTCCTTTCTTCCCTCCTCTCACCCTCCTGCAGTCTCCTCTCTCCTCTCCTGCAGCCTCCTCTCTCCTCTCCTGCAGCCTCCTCTCTCCCCTCCTTTCTCCCCTCCTCTGTCCCCTTCTGTAGCCTCCTCTCTCCCATCCTCTCTCCCCTCCTGCAGCCTCCTCTCTCCCCTCCTGCAGCCTCCTCTCTCCCCTCCTCTATCCCATACTGCAGCCTCTTCTCTTCCCTCCTTTCTCCCGTCCTGCAGCCTCCTCTTCCCCGTCCCTGTGTTCAGTGGACGGGTGTAGTATGATCAACGCATGAATCCTTATCCATCCACTGGGGTTTTCTTTCACTCTATCCCTAACTCTTTCACACACACACACACACACACACACACACACACACACACACACACATACACACACACACACACACACACACACACACACACACACACACACACACACACACACACACACACACACACACACATACACACACACACACACACACACACTTAATCTCAATATTCTTGTCTCATGCAAAAAAGCAGAAAGGGAATACATTTATTCATGACTGAACAAACAATTATTTACAGTGGCAGATTGTTTGCTGTTCTTTAATATGTTTTGGACAAAGGACAGATCTTTTTGAAGCTCCTCATCCTTAGGCATTTTGTCTGACCGCTAAGGAGCCCATCTGATTGGTTTGGCGTTTGGTGTGACTGAAAATAGATTCAATGTTGAACAAGCGGGTCGGTAAATATGTCAAATCATTTAAATCAGGCGTTTTTTGGAAACCCATTGTCCCATCCTGTCGACTTTATCCATTGTCATCTTTTCCAAGCATAGTCGTTATTATTATCATTTGACTTCCAGTTGGACTTTAAGTCTCGGTAGGTCTCTGTAGTCTCTGGAGGTCTCTAGGAGGACATGGTCTGACTCGAATGACGTCCACGGCTTCTCAAATCAACGTCCTCTGAGCATTAAGAAGAACATCCCAGTCCGCTGTGTCATTGAGAATACACACCTCTGGTATGGCGACTGAAATATTAATGACCACTGCCAAGAAAACTTGCAACGTGTATTGCATCCCGGACAAAACTCCAGCCTCCCCTCTCCTTTGAGCTTAAAGGTATATTTGACTTTTTAAGATCGAAGGAGAATAAATCTGTGGTGTGCTCCTTCTCTGCCATCCTTCGCTCCGCTGGAATTGCCACTGCCGTGTATTCCGTGTTTTCCCTGTCAACCGGAACAAGTCCTCCTCTCTGAATAAATAAACTCTCCTTCCTCTTCTGCTCATTCCTTCGTTCTTATAAAGTGACATCTCTCTCAATCTCTGTCTGTCTTGGCAGGTGGCTGTTTGTTAAAGACAGTGTTCGGTACAAAGAAGGGTACAGATTTAAGAGTTTGAGAGTGCCAGGATGAAAGTGAGGGTGCTAGGATGAGAGTGAGTGCTAGGATGAGAGTGAGCGTGCCAGGATGAAAGTGAGGGTGCTAGGATGAGAGTGAGTGCTAGGATGAGAGTGAGCGTGCTAGGATGAGAGTGAGAGTGCTAGGATGAGAGTGAGTGCTAGGATGAGAGTGAGCGTGCTAGGATGAGAGTGAGTGCTATGAGAGTGAGTGCTAGGATGAGAGTGAGAGTGCTAGGATGAGAGTGAGTGCTATAAGAGTGAGAGTGCTAGTAATGACGTACATTACGTATGTCATTATAATCATTGCCATTTAGACTGATTGCATTAGATCAGACTGATTAAGGTTGAGCTTTTAAAATGTCACATCGTCCACACACTGATCCGTTGGACTTCAGGTGGGTTCTGTTACGCAGCGGGGATGCAGCGACCTCCAGGCGCTCCACTCTAACCGTACGCTAACCGGACACCATCCTATTATAAACTAATCACCTGCACCTGTGTTTGATTGTATCCTGCTTATTTATTCCCTCTGCTCCCCTCACTCCCTGCTGAAACTTCCCAAGTGCTCAACGTAAGGCCTGTGTCTCAGTAGTGTGAGAGTCAGGTTCCTTCTATTCATTCTGCGAGAACGTGGTTCTCTATATTTGTTCATCTTTAAGACCGTGTAATATCCGCCTATTTACGTTGGTGTTTTGGAGACTTAGTTTCTCAACTTTATTTTCTCGTGTAAAGCCATTTTGTTCACCAGGTTTCCCTGCCTGCTGCTCCTTCTTTACGCACCACACTTGGGTCCACACCTTACCCCAATCTCAACAGGGTTGGTCCCTAATATATAATATATAATATATCCTTTAGAAGCAGCAGTACAACATGAACAACGTCTCCGTACAGAGTCAGTGGTCCAATGCCAGTATGATGGGAGGTGGAGGCAGCGGTTGTTCTCTGTCAGTGGTGGAATTATGGGGGAGCCCCTCCTCCCCGAAAGAGACCTGAGATTCAATGACACAACATTTGGGAGGTTCTCTCACATTCTATAACTTTTTATTTGATTTACTTCGCTTCAATCCAATCCAATGCAATTCGCAAATGTGCGTTGAAGTATAGGGTAACAAAGAATGAATATATTATAATAGAATGTAATTATCATTTCAAAGTGAACCCCCCCCCCCCCCCCCCCCCATCTAAATTTGCAGTCGTCATACTTCAAATATGTACAATTATTAAGTGATTTAGATCATGAGATCAATCTCGTAATGTGTTAAATTTTTGCTTTTAGGTATCAATTCTTAAAAATAATATATCCCAGAGTTTGTTTTCATCATGATCTTATGTTAGAGGTTTCATAGGTTAGGGAAATGAGACCAGCGCAGAATGATTCCAACAGTTGACAACAATAACTGCAATAATCACATTAACATATGCCTACATTATACCTATGTCGTTTGCGACCCCAATAAATAAAAATAACCGATCCATTATTATTTGACCGCTTTTATTCTATACAGATATTTCATTTGCTGCGCTCCAGACGGAGGCTCTTTCTCGTGTCGAGCCTCTCGCTGACAGCCAATCACGTTCTCGTTCTCATTAGTTCTTCATTGAATTCAGCTGTGCATGTAGCCCACGTGATGTCGGGCATCTGTTATTTTTTTGTGTTTGGCGTAGTTTAGCAATTTTGCAATATAGGTTAGGCCTATACCTTGTATTAGGTAGACGTTGCTCCCAAACGTGATTCAAAAAGGACCCGCTGTTGCTTATTTGTGCGCTTTTGAATTAACAATCCGGACTACGTGGCCACCACCGGGGGAGCGTCACTGAGGAACACCGCGGTGAGTCACCCCACGCTCAGTGTGTATTGGGCTGCTTGAAGTGGTCTGGTTGTGTTTGGCTGCTGGCTTCAGATCAGCCCGAAATTGTACATTAGTGCACCGCACACATCACACTATGCCCATCTCTTCACTCACAATCTATATCACGGTTATTTCCCCTCAAAGTGAACCTGGATTTGACCGCTCAGTTAATTGGGTTTTGCTCGTTGTAGTTTAAATGGAGTTGTAGCTTGTGTTTTGAGTGCAGTGTGCACACGTGTTTGTATTGGGCCTAACTGGGGACAACTAACCGACTGACTTTACCGACGCTGCACCGACAACCTCCGTGTGAACACGGGGAAGTGTGTGTGCTCTGGAAACTGGACGCAAAATGGAGGAACAGCTGCAACTATGGTGAAATAACGACTTTTGGGTAAAACTAGAACTGTTGAAAGCATAGGTTTGAAGTCGTAGGTTAAGAGGTAAGTAGACCAATTGGCGGATACAACTATTTTCGCCTATTGCTTTCTTGTTCAACAGCGCCACTGGACTACAGGACCTCCACTAGGTGAAATCAATGCTGCATCAGACAATTGAACGGCCCAGCGCCTTCTCCAGATGCTCTTCCTCCCCCAGGAATCCACAAAGACTACCTGAAATGCCACGTGTCCGAAATATCCAGGATGGAAGTCTGTCAAACCGAAATGAGTCCACGTTTGTGAATTTAAGGAAATCTCCAAGGAACTCCACAAAGAGAAGGGAGTGTTCCGTTTTTGCTCCATCCATAACCCCACTGGACCCTTCGTGTCATTTGGAAATCCGTCATACTGACTAGACTACTGACTGACTGGGGGGGGGGGGGGGGGTCTGTTGAGGTGTGGTTTAAGGTTGGTTCTGGCCTGGTAGAAGGTTGGCATGCGGGAATCTGAAGAGGTTAGATGCTGTACTTGCTTTACACATGCACTTGCACACTCTCCCAATTTTAGTTTTTCCTTTTCACAACTTTCAATACACTTGCAGGCTGCTGTTTGACTGCGGCTTGATGTTGAATTCTGTGCAATGTGTTAATTCTGTCCAGTGCGGTTTCATTCTGTGCAACACGATTTTATTTTGTGCAGTGCTGTTTATTGTATAATTTGCCTCTGGCGGTGACCCCTTTAGTTCAAGCCAGTCTCAACTCAAGAATGAGGGTACAGTAAATGCAACGGTGTTGGGAGCTTCGCACCAATAGCTTGGAAGCTAGTGTGCTATGTCGAACGAGACCCAAATAGAAACGATGCACTATTATTTGAGAGCTTTCATTCCCTATGGGTTAAGGTTCATATGACGCATTCGATACCTAGGCCCACACCTTCTCTTCTCGAGCGAGAAGCAGCTGCTGCTTGATGTTGAAGTCCGTGCAATGTGGTTACATTCTTTGCAATAGTTTTTTTTTTTTTTCTACACTGTGCTCTCATTCCATGCATTACGGTTTTTTATTTTCTGCACTTCTCTCATTCCATGCAATACGGTTTTTTATTTTCTGCACTGTGCTCTCATTCCATGCAATACGGTTTTTTATTTTCTACACTGTGCTCTCATTCCATGCAATACGGTTTTTTATTTTCTATACTGTGCTCTCATTCCATGCATTACGGTTTTTTATTTTCAATACTGTGCTCTCATTCCATGCAATACGGTTTTCTTTTCTACGTTGTGCACTCATTCCATGCATTACGGTTTTTTATTTTCTACACTATGCGCTCATTCCATGCATTACGGTTATTTTCTACGTTGTGCTCTCATTCCATGCATTACGGTTTTTTATTTTCTATACTGTGCTCTCATTCCATGCAATACGGTTTGTTATTTTCTATACTGTGCTCTCATTCCATGCAATACGGTTTTTTATTTTCTACACTGTGCTCTCTATCCATGCAATACGTTTTTTTATTTTCTACACTGTGCTCTCACTCCATCCAATACGGTTTTTTATTTTCTGCACTGCTCTCATTCCATGCAATACGGTTTTTTGTTTTCTGCACTGTGCTCTCATTCCATGCAATACGGTTTTTTATTTTCTACACTGCTCTCATTCCATGCAATACGGTTTTTTATTTTCTACACTGTGCTCTCATTCCATGCAATACGGTTTTTTATTTTCTGTACTGTGCTCTCATTCCATGCAACACGGTTTTTTATTTTCTATACTGTGCTCACATTCCATGCAATACGGTTTATTTTCTATACTGTGCTCTCATTCCATGCAATACGGTTTATTTTCTATACTGTGCTCTCATTCCATGCAATATGTTTTTTTATTTTCTACACTGTGCTCTCATTCCATCCAATACGGTTTTTTATTTTCTGCACTGTGCTCTCATTCCATGCAATACGGTTTTTTATTTTCTGCACTGTGCTCTCATTCCATGCAATACGGTTTTTTATTTTCTACACTGCTCTCATTCCATGCAATACGGTTTTTTATTTTCTACACTGTGCTCTCATTCCATGCAATACGGTTTATTTTCTATACTGTGCTCTCATTCCATGCAATACGGTTTATTTTCTATACTGTGCTCTCATTCCATGCAATACGGTTTTTTATTTTCTATACTGTGCTCTCATTCCATGCATTACGGTTTTTTATTTTCTACACTGTGCTCTCATTCCATGCAGTACGCTTTTTTTATTTCCTACAGTGCAGTTTCATAAATTATTTGCCGGTTTACTTTTTGTTGAAGCCAGTCTAAACCTACTGACGGTTGAGGGCACAGTAAAGGGTTGAAGTAAATACTACTATGTTGGAAGCTTTGCACCTGGTAGCGTGAAGCTAGTTTGCCATGTCGACTGCGACCCAATTTTCTTTATTAATGATGCATTATTGAGCGCTTTTATTCTCAATAGGTAATTCACATGCTTCACTCGATACGTAGGCCTACACTTTCTCGTCTCGAACTTCTCGCTCACAGCCAATCACATTGTCATTAATTCTTAATTGAGTTCCTCCCGCAGTGTCGCCCCGCAACTGCATATAGCTCGACAATGTGATTATGATTTATTATTTACTTATTTTGGTTTACTTTGTTGACGCCAGTCCAAACTCACTGACTGAGGGTACAGTAAATGCAACGGTGTTGGGAGCTTTGCACCCATAGTTTGGAAGCTAGCTTTGCACCCATAGTTGGCGTTTTTCCCAGTGAATATTTTTTAAATTTACATTGACTGTCTTTTAGGAATTCTGTTTGGTAACCCTAAGCACCTTCACTGGCAAAATCTGAATCGTAGTACGAATTGCTAATGAATAATGAACAGTGTACGATAAGTCTTGATTTTTATTAATTTTTTCAGGGGCAAGGTTGGCCCCTAACCCTTTAATTGCAAGAGCAGTGTTCTAGAGTTTGTCAAATCCAGGACGTGCTGGGAGCTGCAGCTGGAGGGAAGGCCAGGAGCACTACAGTTCTACAGATGCGGAAGGGTAAGACACTGGAATCCACATCTTGGGATGGTTAAATTGTTTAGGACACTAGCATCAGCATCTCCTCGTACAAACCTAAATTAATTCATACAGATGTGTTTGTTGTGATTGGCTGTTAAGAAAGCATTCCAAGCCACTAGGACGAGCATCAAGATGTATATTCCATGTGTGGTTGAGAGAGTAATATAATACAACTATTGATTATCAAAACTGCACAGTATAGACCAAGGTACATATAAAATACACTATTGACATCTGAGTGAGCTGTTGGATTGCTGGAGAAAAAAAATGTATATTTACACCAACAGGGAGTAAAGAAATGTCCAGTGTGCAAATGGAGCACATGTGTTTAAGTTTCAGAAGGACTGAGGCCACTCAGCTGGAGGTCCTGGCGGTGGCAGTCAGCTGGAGGTCCTTGCAGGTGCAGCTTGTGTTAAGCCCAAGTAGCTCCTCGTCCAGGAAAGGTGAACTCTTCAACCGATTAAAGGTTCATAGAGTAAATCTGAGCATCTAGGTCTGAATTTAGGAACTAGTAGTATTTTTGTCACTAGATAATTAACCTAATTAATTGGGGTTTTATCACTTGGAACTTGGTAGTGAGTGCACTAGAGTAGCAGGGTTTGGGTTTTTGGTCCACCAGAATAGGAGTCACTGGTGCTGAAGATCAGTGCTCAGGTGACGACCACCCCGCCCCCTTATTTATCCAGAGAAGGTACATAAATGTACAGCTGATGGCTTTAACGTTTTGAAACAGATCACCTGTTGCTATGGTGGTCCACTCCCAGCAGAGATACCGTAGCACCAGGGTCAAACCACCTGCTTCTTAAAGACGTGTATTAAAATCACCAAGCGGCTTGATGACTAATGGTTCTTTAAACTCAGGGCCGCGGCCCGGAGCAGAGGATGGACCAAAGGCCTGCAGTACAGCGCCCTAAAGACCACATGTGGACCCGGGTAAGATGCTTAACTTACCATCTTAATGGGATTTTTACTTTGAATATTCAACATGGTAGAATATTTGGGTAGACCCAGGTGAGCGCTTCAATAGTTACTTCATTCTAAATGGACCAAATGGCAAGGTAGCATGGTGCTGCATTTAGGAGTCTTTGAATGTCCGTCACATTTGGTGATCAAAATGTCTTCTAAATCGGCCAGCACAAATGTGAAACTGACTTTATGTTTTTCATCATTTCACTTTACAGTACGATGACTGAAGAGTTGATCTACTCCAGTGTCCTATTCCCCGTCCAACCTGAGGATCCCTGGCTACACCTACACACCACTCTGCACCCAACATAAACTCTGCCTACTCCACCCCACATCACTTTACTGTTAACTTTTAAAACAAACTACATTGTCACACCAGGTTTTGGGGAAAGTATGTTTAGCTAAATCTTTTAATTTGTCCATTTTATTTCTGTACATTGTATCTGTGAACCCATGTATTATATTTATATTACCCTTAGCTGGGAACCCTCTTAAGGGAGCGACTAAAGGGACATGGCTGGAAGCAAACCTGAGCCCTGATCTTAACCTTCTTTCTAACCCTAAGGCCTCAATTTAACCACAAATAAAATAAGACCAAAATTAGCCTATCTAACCTACCTAAATGTAGCCATCTAACCTAAACATCATAAAGGCTTAAACTTAACCTAGTACCTAAACTCGCTTACCTAAATTTAACCATCAAACCTAAACCTCTCTAAAATGCGTAAACTCTTGCCTAATACCTAAACTTAAGAATCTTTAATACAATAACTAATGCCTAAACCAAACAGGGCCGAAACTTAACCATAACTAACAGTATACCCAAACACCTCTAAAATGTCCTATTTCAAACTTTATACTAAATTAACCATCCTTAATCTTAATCCCAAACTAGACTAATTTAGCGCTAAACCAGACTTGTCCCTTGGTCGCTCCACTTTATTTTAAAGGTTTCTCTTGTCCCCATCGGGGTTTTTGAGTTTTAATCCTTGAGGGCTTGAAGTGCATGATGATTGAACATTTGAACGCTTCATAAATAAACATGCTTTATATTCACCCATTTTGTTTTTGCTTTTGTTAGCTCTTTAATGTGGAATTGGTACAACTGAGCTGTTTCAGCATCCTCACGTGTGATTTCCTGTTAGAAAAATAACCATTCTCACGCTGATGTCCGCAAAGACTAGGAACGCGTTTTAACACGAGGAAGTAGTGATCGGAGGAACATGTAGGAAATGGCATGATTCAGTCCGTTCATCTGATGCTTCCATAATGATAATACTCTACTGTATGCCACACTGCTCAAGACGCAGGGAAGGGAGACAACTGAAGGGTACTAATAAAAGGGTTCTGGTTCTACTGGGGACTCTAATAAAAGGGGTGCTGGTTCTACTGGGGACTCTAATAAAAGGGGTGCTGGTTCTACTGGGGACTAATAAAAGGGGTGCTGGTTCTACTGGGGACTCTAATAAAAGGGGTGCTGGTTCTACTGGGGACTCTTAATAAAAGGGGTGCTGGTTCTACTGGGGACTCTAATAAAAGGGGTGCTGGTTCTACTGGGGACTCTAATAAAAGGGGGTTGCTGGTTCTACTGGGGACTCTAATAAAAGGGGGTTGCTGGTTCTACTGGGCAAATCTAATAAAAGGGATGCTGCTGAGGCTATTGGTTACCGCCTTCATCGGGAGTCACTATCCCTGTCCGGTAGCGTTTCATCGCAGCAGCTCAACTTATTGGGGTGGCCATCTCCTGGTGGGCTATGGGAGCTTCTTGTGCATATGGGGCTTCCCTGACCACCAGATCTGGTGTCTTCGTCTGAACGCCTGGCCTCTGTTTGAGGCGGCTCCTGCTTGAGAGAGTTCTTTGAAGCTTTGGTGTTGCGTGGTTTGGGGATGGGCTGATGAGGCTCTGGGCTGGTGGCTGGCGGTGGAGTTTAGGGGGAAGTGTGTGCAGAAAGAGAAGCCGGTGAGAACTGTTGACAAATAAGTAGGTATTCAGTGTATCTGTGGATGCCTACTGTTGTTCTAGGGATTGGTATTATATTGGATTGGAAACGTTTATAGCTCAGCCACTGATCGCACAAAAGTTGTCAAATTTGTAGACGACATACAGTATGTATCCCCGGTAAGCAGGTCTATAAAGTTTTGTTCCGAAATTCCCATAGGGGGCGCTATAATTCACGGTCAAAGTTAAACGATCAGCATTTCCGCCGTGATAGATTAAAAAATCTGAAACTTGGTGTACATGCCTTATGTCTCATGCTGAACATGTTTGTCCTTTGGACACATAATGTCCGTCAAAATAGATTTAGCTGTACAATGAAAATGTCAGTAAAACTTCAAATGTTATTCAGAACCATAGCTTTAAATGACAGTTTGGATGTACATGATCTATGGACTTTTGATTGGGTAAAAAAAATGCCAGTTATGGCAAATTCCAAATATGCTAATGAGCGAATATTATATCAACCACGGGTCAGCATCAGCAGGTAGCAGAAACTTGAACATAGAGGGGCCCTCCCTTAATGTGTAAAATTTGGTGTCCATATCTAATTCCAGGACATCAGTAATTCCTCATAAGCGCAATGCACCACTTCGCCAATAGGGGGCTCAAATTCACACATGAATGGCAGCTGTAACATTCCATGCATTCCATATCCCACTGCAAAACGAAATTGCAAAAATAACACTTGAATGATATGTAACAATTATTAACATTAATAATTCAACATACAAACACATCAATGTCCACGATTTATTTGTTCAATGATTTCTCTAATAATCAAAAGAGGAAGGAAAGGTAAAGGCTGCTGTGTGCATGCTCCTCTGAAACCTCCATCCCCTATTCCAGAACTTTCCACGTGCTAGTATAAACCACGGAGAAAGTCAAGCTCCCCTTCTGTCTCGCTTTGGCTACTTGAGTTTATTTGAGCACGGATACATTCTCTGTGACTTTTGTTTATAACATATATTACTATATAATATGACAGAGTAATACTATTTTTATCAGCAGGGCAGGTTTTGATTTTGGCAATAAAAGTTTAGAAAACTCAATACCACAGAGGAAAATCTCCCGTCATTCCATTCATATGAAAAGGAAATGTATAAATACGAATAATAAATTATACAAACATAATACCGGTAGTATATTGTGTGTGTGTATATATAAAAGGTATAATACATTCCTTCTAAAACATTTATATGGTGTATATTATATACATATACAATTAAATGTACATGGTCTAAATGATACAGAAGCAGACCTATTCCATGGCTGCATGTCATATTGGCGTTGCAAGTGGCGGCCCATTTAGCCAAACACGGCCCCATGAGCCCACAGCCTTCCCCGGCGCGAGAGGCTGGGCTGTACCGTAGGATGGGCACTATATTAAAATGGAGAGGACCCCTGGCTGATGGAATATTGATAAATGTTTTTTTCTTTTTTGCACATTGCTCAGCGAGCAGACGGCTCGCTGCACTAAATCATACAGTTCACTTTGCGTCGTCCGGAGTCCATAACCCCCCCCCCCCCCCCCCCCCCCTTCTTTCCTTTAATTTTTTCCCGCTCGTCGGGATATGCACTGGTATATGGTCATGGTAATATGGCGGCTCCAGCAGGCTGCCGGTGGCCCCCACGCCTCAGAGCACTTCTACCGCTGGGTGCTTTGGAGGTCCGGCTCCCTCGCTTCACCTTGCCAAGCATGAATGATCCACGTTCCATTAAACACACATCTATATTCATATTTACAGAATAAGAGACGCATTCAAACCCCCATTGTGTCTTGACCTTCTGCCTCCTGAATGAAGACTGTGTGGACCTTCTGCCTCCTGAATGAAGACTGTGTTGACCTTCTGCCTCCTGAATGAAGACTGTGTTGACCTTCTGCCTCCTGAATGAAGACTGTGTGGACCTTCTGCCTCCTGAATGAAGACTGTGATGACCTTCTGCCTCCTGAATGAAGACTGTGTTGACCTTCTGCCTCCTGAATGAAGATTGTGTTGACCTTCTGCCTCCTGAATGAAGACTGTGTTGACCTTCTGCCTCCTGAATGAAGACTGTGTTGACCTTCTGCCTCCTGAATGAAGACGGTTTGGCCGCTTGCAACATTAGCGCTACCATTACTACCATACTTTGGTCATAATGGCCAAACCAGCGTAAAGAATTGGAAAATGAAGACTGATTGATTCTATGTTGAGTTTGGTGTCGTCTGTCTGGGATCCATCGTGAAGGATGTCTTTAAGTAGGTGGGATGCCAGCATGCACACACACAGACACAAACAGACGGAGAGAAGAGAGTCAGAGAGACGGAGAGAGACAGACAGAGAGATTAATTCTTGTCACAGGGGTCTAGACGGTCTAAGAACCAGAGTGTAGCCGTCGGTTGGACGAGTTAATTCCAACTTATGAAGAAACGTTTTTATTTATTTTCTGTAACCTCTCACCTCCCTCCCTGTCTCCTCTTACCTCTCACCTCCCTCCTTGTTTCCTCTCTCCTCCCTCCCAGTAACCTCTCTCCTCTCACCTCCCTCCTTGTTTCCTCTCTCCTCCCTCCCTGTAACCTCTCTCCTCGGTGACAGTCCCAGGTTGAGGCTGCCTCCCTGGGATATAAGAAGAGTGTGTGTGTGTGGGGGGGGGGGGGGGGGGGGGGGGACTGGCCTCATCAGTAAAGGTCCCAGGTTGAGGCTGCCTCCTTAGGATAGAAGAAGAGTGTGTGTGAGTGAGTGGGGGAGCTGCTCTTATCAGTGACAGTCCCAGGTTGAGGCTGCCGTGCTGGGATATAAGAAGAGTGTGTGTGAGTGAGTGGGGGAGCTGCTCTCATCAGAAACGATCTTAGGTTGGACCTGCCTTGCTGAGATAGACAAAGAGAGTGTGGGAGCGCAGATATTGAATCTTGTTTTTATGCTTTTATTATTTTAATATCCTTCCTGGATATTTTAATTTTTCCTTAAATCTTTTTTTATATATTTTCAGGATAGAGGTATTTGAGGAGGGCCTGTACAATTAACTCCCCGCCACATCACTTCCCATCACCTTTTATGGCACATTTACCTTTTAATCCTTTTACCGACAATTCTCCATATTAGCCACCAGATGGCAGCATTTTCACCACCTGATCCCAAACAGCATGGGGTCATACCTGTCGTTCTTTTATCAGCCAAGTAGCACCACCCAACATTTCCCCTCCCATTCCTGTCCCCTCCCACCTGTCAGGCCCTCCTTAACAAACATTTATATAAATAGCCCAAACACATTGTGCCTCTATCTTTCCTCTGAAGAAGCATTACTTAATGCGAAACATCAGGCCTTTTTAGACACCCTTTTTCTTTGATTTATTTTAACCCGTTTTTAATAGGCCCCCTTTTACATGCCTGCTGGTTTTATTTGTTTATCAAGTTCTTATTTAGGTGACCATATTAGACAATGTTTTAGCTGGACAGTGTGTTTTATGCACCATTTATCTTCATTCCTTTTATCCCTGTATCCATTTTCCCTGTGGTCTTATGGGGAGTGAAGCGCTTACCTTGGGATGGGTTTTAAAGAACAATTCAGCCCACACCGCTAAAGGACATTACCAGTGCGGCCTCCTCCTGAAGCAAGCAACCACAACAACCCCCCCCCCCCCCCCCCCCCCCCCCCCCCCCCCACTAAGGACACCAGCACCAGAGCCTACACTCTGGGCCTCAAACCAGGCCTACTGGTGATCCCCACCGTCTGGGGGAATACCTTCATCAGGACTTTGATTTTAACCCAACAAAGTGGACTCCCCCACTTAACACCTGCTCTTAACCTGTGGTAAGCCCCTTTTTACCCCACAGCCATTTGGGCCTATTTTTAGCATCCTCTTTTGTTGTTTTATTGTTCTTATCCCCCCTGTTCTTACTCATTCCATTGCTGGTTTATATAATCTTTTATCCATTTTACACTGTTTATATTACCCTGCTCCTTGCTTTTACATTTCTGGTTGGTCACCATGTTTCACCAGGATTCCAGAGATGCGCCCTTGATTGACTTGGGCCCAGATACGCAACATACACACACCCTACCACATACCAGCACATTCACACACACACACACACACACACACACACACACACACACACACACACACACACACACACACACACACACACACACACACACACACACACACACACACACACACACACACACATTCCATACTGAAACACGCCTTCACACACACATTCCATACTGAAACACGCCTTCACACACACAACACAACCATCCCACACTTCATAACTACACTCCTTCCCACTCACCTGTAGAGCCGGAACCCCAAAGATGCCCTGGTGCGGACCTGCTTCTCCACACAAGTCTGAAGCGCCCCTTCTCCACACCAGAGTCACTATTCTTACAAAGAGGAGGGCAGCGGGTGTTGTTTAAATAAAAGGAAGGACAATGTTAAACTTGGAAACCCGGTAAAAGAAGCAAAGATGCAAGTCAAATTAATAATGCCGGTATAGAGTTTTATTCCAATACTAAGACAGTTTACACATAGTGTCAAATCCCGATACTCGGTACTATCTCTACAGCGCGCTGTGTTCCCGTCGATGGGTCCACGTCTTAAGGATGTGCACCACCGAGAGAACACCGGAGTCAGACCAAGTCAATGCTATGTGTTTCCAAGCAAGTCAACGGTTCAACCCCACTTCAGGATGTGAGAGGTGTTCTACTTAGGTTCTGTACCTCACTGAACGCGTAACACACGTGTCTAACGGTTCAGAAAGAAAACAGAGGATTGTTCACTGTCCGCAGTGCAGAGCACGCCCCTCCATACTAGCTACGGTATGGCCGTGCGGTCAAACCTAGCTGAAGTCAAAATGCGTAAAATATAACAAATACGGTGAATCGCCGCGTATATTGTCCAAATCATCGTTTTTCTTTTTTCGAGACATTGGGCCTTTACTCATGACTTTATAATTAAAGGTAATTATGTAATAGATACTCGGTTTGCTCCCCAGTGTCTCCTAGCAACCGTATCCCAGGGTGCATGTTTGCAAACAAACCAAGCTCTGCCCCCCTGCAGCGAAGCAGACCACTAATTTGTGTCATAGTGCAATCATTTGCCGTTTACTGTACATTTAACTGAACTCTGCTGTGGCCATGGAGTATCCACCAGAGTGCATTCACAACCTCATTCCAAGGGAGGAGGTTAGAACCGAGAAACCACAGAGGTGAGTTCAAACCCTGTTGTGTCTGTCTGTCTGTCTGTCTGTCCATTTTAAAGGAGAATGAATAATAATGAATAAGTCAGAAGTCTTCCAAATATAGCAGTTTTCTGACTTCCATATTTGGAATAATAACAATATTTAATCACAACTGGTTGCATGTCCAGATATACTTCCAAGTTCAGGACAACAGTTGTGCAGGAAAAGAAGTCGAGTAAAGATGCGATGAAGACGATGGGACCGGCGAAAGTGGAGATGCCGTCTCCAGACAAATACTTACAAAAAAACTCCAGAGAACACAGACTACCTGAAAGTGAGTGGGTGACATCAATCATATTCTTTTTCTTCTTGGTTCTTATTACCAGTCATAAGAATGATATGGCTTTTCTTCTCTGGAAAACCTTATCTTAGTAGCCTAACAGTTTTTATGTTTGCAGTTCACTATTATATTTGTTTTACCATATTATACTTTACATTCCTCTTTTAATTGATTGTTGTTCATTGTCATTTAATCGTTGTCCTTTTAATGTTTTCACAACGTGCTACCTAACTATAAAGATGTAATGTCTTTATAATGTTATTCCTACCTATAAAGCTCTGAGAATGGCCTTGTGTTTAAAGCGTGTTGTATAAACAAACATGCCAGGTCTTGTTTTCATCTTCATAATCTAATGTTGAACCATCTCTTGGAAAACTGGAACTATGTTTACCACATTGAGAAAACATATTTACTTAAACATGATGTGTGTATATACATATTTACTTAAACATGATGTGTGTATATACATATTTACTTAAACATGATGTGTGTATATACATATTTACTTAAACATGATGTGTGTATATACATATTTACTTAAACATGATGTGTGTATATACATATTTACTTAAACATGTGTGTATATATATACATATTTACTTAAACACGATGTGTGTATATATACATATTTACTTAAACACGATGTGTGTATATATACATATTTACTTAAACATGATGTGTGTATATATATACATATTTACTTAAACATGATGTGTATATATACATATTTACTTAAACATGATGTGTTTATGTATACATATTTACTTAAACATGATGTGTGTATGTATACATATTTACTTAAACATGTGTGTATATATATACATATTTACTTAAACATGTGTGTATATATATATATATATATATTTACTTAAACACGATGTGTGTATGTATACATATTTACTTAAACATGTGTGTATATATACATATTTACTTAAACATGATGTGTGTATATACACATATTTACTAAAACATGATGTGTGTATATATACATATTTACTTAAACATGATGTGTGTATATATACATATTTACTTAAACATGTGTGTATATACATATTTACTTAAACATGTGTGTATATATATATATACATATTTACTTAAACATGTGTATATATATACATATTTACTTAAACATGTGTGTATATACACATATTTACTTAAACATGATGTGTGTATATATACATATTTACTTAAACATGTGTGTATATACATATTTACTTAAACATGTGTGTATATATATATACATATTTACTTAAACATGTGTATATATATACATATTTACTTAATCATGTGTGTATATACACATATTTACTTAAACACGATGTGTGTATATATACATATTTACTTAAACATGTGTGTATATTTATATATATATTTACTTAAACATGTGTGTATATATACATATTTACTAACTCAGAGAAAGCGTCTACTAAAGCCGGCGAGCACAGCTGCACCCAAAGGAAACCGGACGTCCCCACCAGGTCGGACATCCCTCTGATGGGTCTCCACAGCAACAAGGACTTCGTGAAGACCAACATCATGGAGACCACCATGGCCGAGCCCAGGAAGCCCCAGCCCACCTACGCCGACACCAAACGGGGCCACAGGCAGCTTCTGGAGGACTCGGGGCTGGTGCCCAAGTACGTCAAGAAGAAGGTATAGGAAGAGGAGCCCGAGGTGTGGGGAGGCCTGGAGATAATGACTCGCCACAGGCTCAGGTGTAGACTCATGGCCAGGGGAAAGGGTTTGGATGAAACATTTCTATCCTTATGGTGGTTTTATGAATAACACGAATTCATGATGTTGGTTTTAATGGATTTTCTATTAGCCTATTCCTGTGTTATTGACTGTAGTGTTTGAAGACAATTAAGAAAACGATGGGGTTTTGGTGTAGCCTTGCAAAGGTCACCAAGTCCAACAACGAGGAATGAAGTAACTACATTTCCAAATCCATTTTCTTGACTACTCAAAGCAATTAACGGCAAGACAATTAAAGGCAAAATAAATGTTTTTCTTTCTCTCTGTCTTTTTTCAATATGTTTGTTGACCCAAAAAACGAACAAGAGACTGTGGAAGAGAATGTATTCGTATAGGTCTATGGCTATGTCACTCATCAGGAGCCTGTCCTGTCGTCCCCCTCTGTCCCCCCAGGACTACGGGGAGACCCCGCAGTACCTCCACCAGCGTAGAGAGGAGGTTCAGCGGGCCCAGCAGGAGTACAACCAGTACGTCAGCGACAGGATGAGGGAGGGAGCCATGAAGAAGCTGTCTGGGGAGGAGCGCACCTCCATCTTGGCGGTAAGGGACGGAACCCCGAGTCCTCGGCGCACTTAGCCTCAAGTCGGTACAACAGCTGGCCCTGAGTCAGACCAAAGTTTCCCCAGAGTCTGACCAAAGTCGGCCCAGAGTCTGACCAAAGTCGGCCCAGAGTCAGACCAAAGTCTGCCCAGAGTCTGACCAAAGTCGGCCCAGAGTCAGACCAAAGTCTGCCCAGAGTCTGACCAAAGTAGGCCCAGAGTCAGACCAAAGTCGGCCCAGAGTCAGACCAAAGTCTGCCCAGAGTCTGACCAAAGTAGGCCCAGAGTCAGACCAAAGTCGGCCCAGAGTCAGACCAAAGTCTGCCCAGAGTCTGACCAAAGTAGGCCCAGAGTCAGACCAAAGTCGGCCCAGAGTCAGACCAAAGTCTGCCCAGAGTCTGACCAAAGTCTGCCCAGAGTCAGACCAAAGTCTGCCCAGAGTCTGACCAAAGTCGGCCCAGAGTCAGACCAAAGTCTGCCCAGAGTCTGACCAAAGTCGGCCCAGAGTCAGACCAAAGTCTGCCCAGAGTCTGACCAAAGTCAGGCAAAGTCAGTCAACAGACAATCCAAGTTGGTCCATGGTCAAATTCGTAATAATGGAAGTAGTTCTTAATTTCACAAGTTCACTAACATTTTAGGTGCGTATTCTTTAAATTAATAAATTATATTTTGTATATTAATATTACAGAAAGAAAGAAAATTAAAATATAAATAAGAACATGCAAAAACGACCACAAAATATGAATAATGTGTTGGACACACATCACATGTCATGTATCTATCTATGTAATCCAAATATGACATGGATATAGACACATATGTCTCTAGATATGTGTCGTGATATAAATTGTAACGTGGTGTTATGATATAGGCCTGACAGGGTACAAAAAGGTTTTGTAGTTATATATATATACTATGTGCATCGTGTGTTGAGGTTTGGGTCTCCCTGCTGCACCGCAGGGCCTGAAGCAGAACTGGGAGGATATGAACCGGCAGTACCAGGGCCTGTCGGTGGTCACCGACACCACCACCAAGAAGCACTGCAAGGAGCGCCTGGAGCACGCCATGCGGCAGCTGGAGAACGACATCGGCATGCTCGAGCGATACACGACCATCTACGTAGCCAACGACTAGCACCCCTTATTACAGGCTACTTTTATAAATCAAGATAATGATGTTGATGTGTCACATGTAGAATTAAACATGACATGGGCAGAGGTGGAATGTCTTCCATTATTTATTTGTTTCTTTTTTACATTGCCAAAGCACAAATAAAGTAAAATAAGATAAGACAATAACCATCTACACAGGTGATGAAAGGAACTTCGACAAGACTGCAGCTTTATGTATATCTTTCTTTCTGTCTTTCTCTTACTTTTTATTGTAAAAAAAAAACAATGAAACCAGGGCATTCCTCGCGCTGAGCAGGAATCACATGCCGTTTATTAGCTGTCATTTAATTGACTCGGGACGTCCCGTTCACGAGGTCTGTGACGCAGTTACCGAGGGGGGCTTAGTGACGTCCAGACACGCTGCCGCTACTTTGGGAGTTTTTGTAGCAGTGGTCGAGACGGTAAGCATTTTTTTTGTTATGGTTACAATTGAAAAAGATTAAAGTTAAGACGTTTAATTGTTACGCGACCAGGCTCAGTGAGCGCAACACAGACATTCCACACAAAATCTAAGCATAAAGTAAGATATTTATTAGGAATAAGATACGAATAATTTACGAATGGACATGTAATATGTATAATTAGTGATGGGCGTAGTGTAAGGATGAGAGAGAAGTGTACTGTGGTGATGTTGTAGGGTGTGACCTAGAACATAAGACTCAACCCAAAAGGCACAACCAGGGCTGGACTGGCCATCGGGCCCACCGGGCACTTTCCCGGTGGGCCGACGACTCAACTATCTTATTTTCTTTCTTTTTGTTACATTTTGTTGTCTGACGGCCCCTTAACACCATTACAGGACGAACCGGCCGGTGGATAACATCATATATATATTGTTATGTTTTAATATATATAATATAACCTATATAATCGTCGTACGATGCGCGGCCCCTGGCTCTGTTACAAACATGCAGAAGGCTTTGGAATCTTACCAGGGCCGTGCGCAGGCAGCAGAACGCGCTGGCGCACCCTTTCTAACGTCATCACTCAATAGAATGGACGTTATCAGTGGTTATCAGGCCCATTGCTATCAGTAGGTTCCTACTCTACCTACTAGTAGGTTCAGAAGGCCGTTATCATCGACTCTATGGTCTGATCACGGCCACACCGTAGCGACGGCACGCTGTAGCACTGTGAGTTTAAGCCCTTAGTTGTCCGATCGGCCCACAGTCGTTTTGGACGTACGCTAAATAACGCGGGCCACTTCTTGTCCTGGTCTTGTTTTGAACACACGTCATACGCATGACTGATGTCTTTTCAGTTTTCTGTCAGTTTTCTGTCCTGGATAAAACCAAACAAGAGAGATGCGCAGATAATTGCTGGTCAAAAAAAGACGCACTTCAGACAGATGCTGCCAAATTTGCCAAACCGACTGATGTTTGCTGCAGGACCTTCGTCAAAGTGGGCCCCGGGTGCTGATCACTTTACAGGGCCCTTCTGGTGCCGGCAGACAGGATCCTCCAAGCAGGGCGTTCTTTGCGAGAGCCCAAAAAAACATGGGCACGCGTGCAAAGATTGGGGTGGGCCGGTCTTGGCCAAAATGCCTGGGCCGATTTTTTTTTGTCCCAGTCCAGCCCTGGGCACAACCAAAACTGAAGTACAGATCAAAAGGCACAATACCAAGAAGGAAGGTTACTGGCTGATGTGGTACACCTTATGAAGCAAGCAGGTCCAACCTGCACAGGGGCACCTCGTCCGCTCAAGACCCTCTCAGATCCGCCCATTGGACCCCTTGCACAGATAGGCAAACTGGTGAACCAGCAGAACCAGCAGACAGAGAGAGAGGGTACCACAGTAAGGTGGACAAGCACGTGATGACAATGGGTGCGTCATCGATCTAGTCCACAACGCAGGACGATGGAATGTCAATGTAGATGGTCTTATGCCCTCCGCAATGTGCGTCTAACATGTGCGTCTTATTTTGAAGTAAGTTGTAAAAATCATCGTCAATTTTCTGGAGAAGACGAGACGAGTTGCGCCAGAGATGGAAGACAGGACGACCACAGGGAGAGTCGTGGTATGATGCACTCTCTACTACACAGACTGGAAGCTGTGTTCATTATTCCAACTGCTGTTTGATACATGTATTGGAATACTTGACTACTTTAACTCAAAACATACATAGCTTAATTTGTGATCTGGATCTGTATATTTTGAGTTCATGATAACAAACCCAAAGTCACTATATTTGTAAATGTTCTTAGTTTGTAATAGAAATTAACTATGGCTGGAAAAATTATTCATACAAATTAGTCCTACATTTCATAAGAAAAAGTAGTTCCTATTTAGATTTTCTTTATTTTGACCAAATACAAATATATTCATGTTTTGTGTCCTATTGAGGCCTACTGTTGCTGAGCTGTTAAGGCTATAGGCGATGGATTTGTTGCATAGTGTTTGTTTGCATGTCCCAACGCTGTTCTGTGTGTTGATCCCAGATCAAAGACGAGTGGCCAGGCTACAGCCTGAGTCTGTTCACCTACCCGGAGCACTACCACGAGGATGTGGAAAGTGTTTACATACCACATGGTGTCATCATGGACCGGTACACACATGCACGCACATATACACACACACTCATGTACGGCACACACACATGCAGGTACACTCTCTCTCACAAACACACACACACACCCAGGAACACTTGCGCATGCACACACAGATACACACACACACACTCATGTAGGCACACACATACATTCATGCAGGTACACTCACACACACACACACACACACACACACACACACACACACACACACACACACACACACACACACACACACACACACACACACACACACACACACACACACACACACACACACTTGCACATGCACACACACACGGGCACACTCCCGCATGTACACACCGACATACACACACACACACACACTCATGTAGGCACACACACACATTCATGCAGGTACACTCTCTCTCACACACACGGGCACACACATGCATGCTCACACAGACACAGACACACACACACACACACTCCCACACCCAACAAACACAAACACACAACCAGATTGATTAATTGATTATCGTTTATTTGTGTAACATCTGCCGTGTGATTGGTGGTCCAGGATCGAGCGTCTGGCGCGCCACATCATGGAGGACATCTCGGACCACAACATCATGGTTCTGTGTGTGCTGAAGGGAGGGTATAAGTTCTGCTGTGACCTGGTGGAGCACATCAAGGCCATCGGACGCAGCTCCAACAAGTACCTGGAGACCCGCGTGGAGTTCATCAGGCTCAAGAGCTACCTGGTAGGACGGGACACACACACACACACACACACGCACACACGCACACACGCACAGGGTGCCCTTCGATACAGTTGGATTCAATGGATATTTAGTCTATTTGGTTTGGAATTATGAAAACATATTTAAAAACATACTTAAATACATGGATTTGACCATGTCAAAATGCATGCATTATTCGTTTTTAAGGTCGTATAGAACCATGTAGGCTACATTTATATTGCCAAAGCAGTTTAACGATGTAAGGAAAGATAACAATGTTGACCTAATATAAAAAAGTACAACTAAGCCAAAAAAAGAGTAATATGTATAAATACTATAAAACGTGAACGAAGGTGAAATATTAAGTACCATGGATCACGTACCAAAGAATATCCCCGTGCATTGACATATCCCTGTCATTTTACCCAAACGGCCAGCAGGTGACGCAGTTGTACATTTAATTTGCAAGCTCCACTCAGACGTTTCAAGGGCGACTGATTCTCTGCTGAACTACTGCAACGCTCGCTGAGCTTCGTCCGTTGCCTAGCTTTTCGATTAGCCGTTACTTGCTGCCATAGCTGTATTTACAACGAGCTAACGCAGGAGCAATAGGCTGTGTTTAAACATCCAGGTTAAAGGTCAGAAAAGGACATTGTGTGTGAGATGATGGCCCAAGATGCTCTCAGACAAGTGATGACATCATCACATACTATCCCTGGCTGTGGAGAGAGTCACGTGGCCACGGGTAGGACAGTAGATGTGTAAGATGACATCATAAATCAATGTTGTGGTCATGTGACCTGCCTGCAGGAAGCTAGACTATGGCCACATGAGCAATTCCCTCATCTCAGTAATGCAGTGATAACATTTAGAGTGGATAGTTTATACTGTACTTAAAGTCGCAATGTGTAACATTTCAACTAGCTCGTAGCTTAAAAGTACCTGAACGTATCTGTAGTCAATGCTTATCGACGGGGATTTCAATAATGTTATCAATAAATTCACATCCTTTAACTGATATATTCTGAAAATGAAAAATGCTGGCTAGTCTGTAACTCTCTCTTTTTGTTTACTAGAGCCTTAACATCAACACTCTGAAAACCCACATTCAATCATAGTTAGCTAGTTTTTTTGTCCAATGTATTTTGGTTCTCCAGTGTCAAATGATATTACCTCAGCCTTATAAACCAGGCAACAGATCTTGTGACTGAAGTTATGGAACAGCTGCATACCTTAGATAATCCTGGCCCAAAGTACGTTTTTACCATAATTATAGTATTATTACTAGATATTTAATAAAAAACTTCTACGTACGAAACCATTAACCTCATCCCACTACTTATCATATTACATTAAAACACAAAAGATATTTATCACCTAGAAAATATTTTCTTAATGAAAACACACACACACACATATATATATATTATATGTTATATATAATATATATAACATATATGTTATAACATTATTGTATTATTATATTGTGATTAATACCACTAAACGGTTGAATTGGTTCTTCCCCAGAATGACCAGTCCACAGAGGACCTGCAAATCATAGGAAGCCAAGACCTGTCCTTCCTGCAGGGGAAGGTGAGTGCCAGCACCTCCTCTAGTGACATCACACATGGGAGTGTCCACCCAGATGAATGATTGAAAGGTCAACCTACCAGCCTGTTCAATGGAATGCACCAACTGGTAGGGATGATCTATCCATTGTACATCTGGTAAGACTCTCTCACTTGTGATGTGATGGCTTGTTACTGGCTAATCACCATCACACCTGGTGGTACAATAGGGGCCCTTTCAAAACGGATGTCTGGCTACAGCCCTGGTGATATAACTCCATGCCATGAGATGGCGCTGTCTGCTCAACTGTTATGGGTAGTTGTGGATCTCCATTAATGATAGACATGGTGAATGGTGAACAGTTTTGTGTTCTGTTATAGTCTAAGGGCACGTATGGAGTCTAACATGTGCTCATGCACACACCCACACACACAAACACACACACACACACACACACAAACACACAAATGGACACACACATGCCAACCCCCCTCCCCCCCCCCCCTCCCCACATACACACACACACATACACACACACATACACACACATAGACACACACACACACACACACACACACACACACACACACACACACACACACACACACACACACACACACACACACACACACACACAGACACACACACACTTCTGTCTGTCAGGGGGTCAAGATAATTGTGCAGTGGCTAGGGTGTCAAGCTTCCAGCCAGAAGGTTCTGGGTTTGATCACCAATGTCCCAGCAGCCTAACCTTCGGCATCCTTGAGAGGCCCCTAAACCCTACCTGCTCAATCTGACCTGTATCTGAAATTGCTTTGGATTGAAGTGTCAGCTAGATAACTAAATAGTAAATTGGCTTTTTTAGGCCTTCTACAACATCTAGGTTAGTCTTTTTGTGGACAATAAGTCAGGGAAAACAAACCTTAAGCCTTAAGTCTTAACCATTAACCGTTAACCATTATCCATTAACCGTTAACCGTTAACCATGAACCACCATTAACTATTAACCATTAACTATTAACCAAACCATAACAATAAGACCCTATAACAAAACATTGAATGGAAAATGAAAATGTATTTATCTGCCCCAACTGTAACCCTATTGGCCACGCTGTGTGCTTGTGTCACAAACCAAGAACGCTCATCTGCTTCTAATTAACAAACAACAACAAACAAAAAAACAAAAAATCCCACATCACGATAAACAACGATGATTTATATTTAGACAGGCGGGCCTTGACGGCTCAATCACCAATTCCCTCTCGTGAAAACGACCCAGCGGCAGAACCATGTGACTCCTCGCCAGACGTGGACCTTCAGCTTCCCACTGAAAGGTCACCGCCGCCAGCACCTCATCCTCCTGACTCAACAGCAGATTCAGTGTTCCTGTACGCAGGCCGCGCTCCTCAGAGAAGCAGCCTTCCATGTTAGAGAAAGAGACGAGGGCTGTGCGTCCACTCACCCAGGAAGTCCTTCAGAGGGACAGGGGGGGTCGTGTTGAAATGGAAAGGTATGAGAAGCCGTCTTCCATGGGTTGAACTTCCGGAGGAAGCGCGCGTGTTCGGTGCTCCATCCCGTCAGGATGGGTCTGACGAACGGCCCCGTAAGCGGAGAAGGATCCTGTATGATGTCACGTTCCAGAAGTTCTCCTCCTCCTCTGGAATGTGTCAAAAAAAACAACTCAAAAATTCGTAAACTTTACTCGACCTGATATCTATCTTGTCTTACAACATGATGCGGGGGGGGGGGGAGGGGGGGGGGGGGTGGCGGGCGGCCGTGGGGTCTGTTAGACAAACACATCCATCTCTCCGTTGTGGTTTTAAACATCTGGACGATTAACCACTGTAAGGGTTGCACATGCCTCAACACTTCCAGTAGACAAGCATTGTACTGGTTATAACCCCCCCCCCCCCCCCCCCCAACCTCTCGTGGTAAATTCTTACAGCAACTGCTGGCTAAAATGATGCTGATGCGGCTCAGTGTCTCAGTGTTTGGCAGCTCGTTAATACACTGGGCGTGCAGCAAAGCACATTACACACCCTTCAAAGTTCCTCCTATGCTCCTTATCTCCGTTCTATTCCCCTCCTCCCCCACACACACCCATTCATCCTCCAGTGTTGCATAACAGCTGGCCAGGCGTAGAACTCAGAAACTTGGCCAAGTGTTGGCCGATCTGTGTTCCCTCCACCCCCCACAAACCATAGATCCAATGTCTCCCTCCACCTTCCATAGGTAACCCTTGAAAACATAGGGATTGTGGAGGGTAGGCTAGTAGAGTGGGGGCTAGGCTGTTGGACTTCCAGCTGGTGGAAAGGTTATTCCATCCCAAATGTCTGCAGCCTACCTGTCGGCATCCTAGAACCAAAATGCCCCTAACCTTCTCCTTACTATCTGACTATTTTCTCATTGAGCAGACACTTTGATCCAATAGACCTACAGTGAATTCAGATGCAGGTAGGGGTTAGGGGTCATCTAAGCGGGAACACACACCTCACCACTAATACGCTATCCTACCCCTCGGTCATTACAGCGACCCCCTGTCTGGATTCACTGGGAAGTCTCTGATGGTGATGAAAGCATCTGAGTGACTATGTAGCGTGAGGGTAAGTTAGCTGAGCCAGGGGGAACAGGCTGTCGCTGAACCCAGCAGCCATGGTGCGACCGCTGGGTGGAGGGGGGCTCTGCTGCAGACACTGGCTGCTATTATGGGGAGGGCTGAATGGGCCGTCTGTGTGTGAGCGGTTGATGTTTCTGTACAGATTGTTGCCATGGTGACATGTTTTCTTCTCACACTCACACACTCACACACACACACACACACGCAAACACGTGTATATTTTTGGGAAACGCTGCTCTGATTAGAAGTTTTTTTGTTTTGAGAACGGTACATGTACAATGTTGCAGTGTTTGGAGCTAAAAGATAACACCTAAAATGACCTTTCTGCCCATTTCTTCTTTTTTTCATGTGATCCAGAACGTACTGATAGTTGAGGTAAGTGGTTTTTATTATAGTTGCATTCAGATCGCATGCTTGATTGTTTCATGATTCATGATCACAGATTTTCTGCTGTATCATGACCCTTTAAAATGCTGCTCAGTCTGTCTGTCTGTCTGTCTGTGTTTCTATCTCTGTCTCTGTGAAACCTCACAAAATAATTAAAAACAACGTCAAGTTAAAAACGACATTGCTCAAGTCATGGCAAAAACATCATGCTTCACTCTGTCTTGAAGTTCTCTTCCTCGGTACCTCTATAATCCCACCACTCCCAGCCTTCCTCTCCATCCCTCCAGCTTTAATCTTTCTACCCCCGCCACCCAGGCCATCGTCGACACAGGGAAGACCATCAAAGCTCTTCTGAAGCACGTAGAGACCTTTCAGCCCAAGATGGTGAAGGTTGCTGGGTGAGTCCTCTCTGTCCTCTCTCTTGTCCTCCTCCTCTCTGTCCTCTCTCTTGTCCTCCTCCTCTCTCTCTCTCTGGTTGGGGGGGGGGGGGCTATTGGTGGTGGTCGAGCCTAACGGCCCGGTTCATCATAGTAAGATGGAGACAGTTAAACAGATGCTCTCTTTCTCTCTGTCTCTGTCTCTGTCGCTGTCTCTCTCTCTCTCTCTCTCTCTCTCTCTCTCTCTCTGTCTCTCTCTCTCTCTCTCACTCACTCACTCACTCACTCACTCACTCACTCACGCTCTCTCTCTCTCTCTCTCTCTCTCTCTCTCTCTCTCTCTCTCTCTCTGTCTGTCTGTCTGTCTGTCTGTCTGTCTGTCTGTCTGTCTGTCTGTCTGTCTGTCTGTCTGTCTCTCTCTTGTCCTCCTCCTCTCCTCGTCTCTCCTCCCCTCTCCTCTTCCTCCCCCTCCTCCAGGAGATGTGGTCTGATGGAGGTGATATCAGTCTTCAACAGACCCGTTGTTGCCCTGTGCACGCCCTGTGCACAGGGCGTGGGCACATGGTCTGTGGTCCCCCAGACCACAGAGAGCAGATAACCATGCACTCTGCTGCTGGACTTGGCAGTATTGTGTCTCTCCTGTTTGTACTTGTGTTGTCTCGTTTGACTCTACCAAACACAGGTCAACAGCACTCTGTTTTGGCACCTTCTGTTTTGAAATGCACAAGAGTCAAATATTGAAACATTTATGAATAATCTTATATTCAATGTAATGATGTATACATTTATAATATTATTTTTAAAGACAAAATGATAAACAATGCAACACTTTTTCACAATAACTTATTTTGCAGATGTATTAATAAATGCACTGAATGTAGTAAAAAAAACCAAGTCTCATCTGTTGCATTCTGGGACAATGTAACTACCACTGGCGGGTAGGGAGGAGGAAGGAGTAGGAGAACCTTCCAGACTGTAATGCTGTCGTATCTGTTTCAGTCTGCTGGTGAAGAGAGTGCCCAACATGGCGGAGAACCTTCCAGACTGTAAGCTGTCATGTTTCACCTGTCAATCATTCAACAGCTCATTTAGAGCTCTTTTCCCTGGGGGGCAACATAACCTGGGGGGGGGGATATTGGTTATGACATGTGTGTCCTGTTGAATGCATGTCAAATCAATCACTATGTTGTTGTTAGTTCAAATGTTGTGGAGCGCCTTGTACACATGATATAACAGAGTTGTTATTGTTGTGCATGACTGTCACACGCTCGTAATCGTGACAACCACGTAACCATGACAACACGACACACTCGTAATGACCTTGACGCCAGCGCTAACTCTTCACCCTTCCTCGTCGGACCGGGATGGCCTCGCCAGACGTGGGCTTTGAGATCCCCAACCGCTTCGTGGTGGGCTACGCGCTGGACTACAACGAGTATTTCCGCGACCTGAACGTAAGCACAGACCCTCCCTCTGAAGCTGTGTGAGCTGACCATTGACCTTTGGAGATCAGAGAGAGGGAGTGGGAGAAAGAGAGGGAGAGAGAGATGAAAGTGTTGGTTGGTGGGGTGTTGTACATCAAACGCACACTTTTCTCTCCGAAACCAAAATACACCTAGCAGGTATAAGCCTGGCGTGAGTGTGTGTATTGCAGTGTGTGTGTGTGTATGTGTGTGTGTGTGTGAGTGTGTGTGTGTGTACACTTTTTTGTAATTGGTGTATTCCTTTCCACAATCTTCTTGTGTATTTTGTGTGGAGCCAATAACTCCCATGCCATGGTGAGAGCGTGCTATGCTGAGTTGACGGAGTACAGATGCTGAGCTAAGCTGAGCTGTGCTACAGCTCTCCCACCGTGTTGATGTGCCCATGAGCAATACATGGGCAAGAAGGGGGATCTAGTTAAGTTTATTTTCAGAACCCCTTTATCACAATATCACAGCCTCAAAGGCCTCCTGTGTCTGTGTGAGTGTGAGTGTGTGTGTGTGTGTGTGTGTGTGTGTGTGTGTGTGTGTGTGTGTGTGTGTGTGTGTGTGTGTGTGTGTGTGTGTGTGTGTGTGTGTGTGTGTGTGTGTGTGTGTGTGTGTGTGTTCTTCAGTTACTGGGAAAAGGTTGAAGGATGGAATGTGCTTTTTACAAACTCTTTCACCTCATATCTTCATCCTTATGATGAATTATGGAGTGTTCTGCCAAGCTGCATTAATGCAACTATACAGCTGTGTCATATCTTTTTGAAGTAAGATTTAGAAAACAGTCTGAAAATGGAAAAGATATTACAAGATTCAATTCAATTGTTCTCATCGTTTTTCAACTGATAAAGACCTGTAGCAGGGACCAGAGCGAAGAAGACAAGACACATCATACAAATAATATAATATAAAGAAAATATTAAATTAATTATATTAAACTTTATATTCCCACACACACAATGCAAACGCACGCACACATGCACACACACAATCGTACACCATATTTAATCTGCTGTGCCAGGTTCTTAATTTCTAATCTAATATCTTTACCTCACTTTTTTATTATCAGACCTAGACGCTATAATTTATAAATCTATCCCTGTGATATAGCACCATGTTAACATTAACTCCTATCTCTCTCTGTCTCTCTCTCTCCCCCGTTTTCTCTATCTTTCTGTCTTTGTCCATCCCTCCCTTCTCATCCCTCTCCTCTCTTTCTCTCCCTTCCCATATCTCTCTCCCTTCCTCCCCCCTCCCCCTCCCCCTCTTTCCATCCCTCCCTCCCGCCACTCCCCCTCTCTCCATCCCTCTCTGGTTCCTCCTTCCTCTCAGCATATCTGTGTGATCAGCGAGGTGGGGAAGAGGAAGTACAAGATCTGAGCGGAAAAACCTGGAAAAGGTGGAGGACCTCAGACTGCTGAACGTCCTCCTAGCTCCTTGAAGGTCTCTCTCTCTCTCTCTCTCTCTCTCTCTCTCTCTCTCTCTCTCTCTCTCTCTCTCTCTCTCTCTCTCTCTCTCTCTCTCTCTCTCTCTCTCTCTCTCTCTCTCTCTCTCTCTCTGTCTCTGTCTCTCTCTCTGTCTCTCTCTCTCTCTCTCTCTCTCTCTCTCTCTCTCTGTCTCTCTCTCTCTCTCTCTCTCTCTCTCTCTCTCTCTCTC
>JACYXH010000614.1:902500-907500 GCA_026745465.1 Lota lota | reverse complement strand
ACACACACACACACACACACAAACACACAATTATACAACTATACCATACTATACTACTTTTCTATACCATAATATACCTTACCATACTATATGCCATATCATATTCTACACTTTGTTACACTACACACACACTATACTCTACTATGCTATGCTCTACTGTCCAAAGCACAGTGAGTGTTTCCTGACACCTGTGCCCGTGTCCCACACACCAGGACACGGTGTTCCTCCCACCTGCACCCCTACTACGTGTTCCCTGGCAGCCAGCTCCAGCGCCCCCTCCCCCAGCCAGGACATCTTAGCCTAAGAAGACCTTTAACAGCAAAGCATGCTGGTCATTCTTCGTGTAACCACACAAGTTCTCAGCATAGACAGGATCTGTTTTTGTGTTTTCCCTGTTGCTATGTTTGTGTTGTGTTTTTAAAGTTTAATTTCCCTTTTTCTATTTTCCTTTATTGACATAAACAATTGGTCAGATCAGACACTTATATAAATAATAGCCAAGCTGGGATGTATTCTACAAAAAAAGCTAAAAACAAAAAATATGAACGTCTGGGATTGGATATGCCATCACATTATGCACAGGCCTCCTTCATTTCAGGGGTGCCTGGTCCTTTAGACAACGGCGTTCCTCTCGAGCCAAGCAGAAGTGCTGAAAAGGATCCTATTGTGCTGTCTTCTATTGTGCTGCTGGAGTGGGCCGCAAACTGAACACAGTCCCTTATTGTCTCGGCCTGGATCAGCTGTGGGGGTCTGCGGAGCCCAATGCCCCAATGTGTCACCACAAAAAAAAGTTAAGGACCTACAAGAAGCAGTACAGGCCTACTGGCTCTGGTCTTTGTTGGTGATAGGTCGGAGAATGGGTTCAGCAGCCGCACTCTGAAGCAGGCGGCCATATAAACCAAGTGCCTATTCGTATGGATGTATAGACTCAGGCCTTTAATGGGTTATAAAAAAATATTGTGTACGTGTGTATGTGTGTGTATTCCTTCGTTGTTCTTGTGTGTGTGTGTGTGTGTGTGTGTGTGTGTGTGTGTGTGTGTGTGTGTGTGTGTGTGTGTGTGTGTGTCGGTCACTACCACTTAGTTGGTCAGTTGCGCGTGCTCGTGGGCCAGTGTTAGCGCGTGCGCGCAAGCGTGCCAATTTGTTTGACATAAACATGTAGGCTATACAAAACACCATGCTACTAATCCGCTTCCCTCTAAACACACTATACTTCAGCCATTTCCCTCTCAAAATGACCATTTTAGTATTAACTTTGGTGTAGTGTCCATCTTCAACTCAATATATTATGTAAGAACGTGTCCAGTTGGCTGGGTTTAAAAATATAAATTTAAACAACGAGTCTGATTGGACAGTCCACCCCAGGGCCAGCAAAGGGGCGGGGTTTTCAACTCGGTCAGATTTGTCTATCAATACGCTTCAGATTGTCGCGCCGCCACCCGGGGCTACACAGGGAGGGAATACACAACCTACACGACTTTTGTTGACAATTTGGCAGCGATGCCATGGAGATAAACGCGAGGAGTACGCGGAAATAAAACCAACACTTAAAATCCTGGATTTTAACCGTTGAACGTCCAAACCAAGAAACGTTAAGTGAGGGGCGTTTACGATGTTTGTGAACCCTAACAGGTAGCAGCCAAGCCAACACTGAAGGCTCCGTCTCCGCGTATTAACTGCCAACGCTTCTTCTTTAAACGCTTTGTGGAAACATGGACGTCGTATTCGCGGTCGTTTCGCGTTTGGAGTTGTCTATGAAATCGTAACAGGTAGGTCTGCCCTCTGTCCGTTCATTCATTCACAACAACGCCGCAACCTGCCCACGTTTCACGGGCTGTGGCAGCCGTTTAATAAGCAGCACCCACGCGGCGGGGTGTCAAACGTCTTTCGAGACGGACGGCTTGTGCCTTCGTAGTGTGGATACTTTCATCTGGCCTTGGCGTGGTTTGGGACGCTGGTGTGGTTCTCGCGCCCAACCTCCGCTTGGCGCGTGTGCATGGGTCGTGGTTTGCGCTCCGAACTCCAGTGCACTGCCTGTCTGTGTGTGTCTTTCACGGTCATTTCCATGCACGACCCGTGTTGTGGTGCAGAAATGCTGTTAGGAGCCTACATGGCGCGTTTATTATTTATTATACAAGAAAACAGAAGGTGACTTGCACAGAGCCTGCCACTCGTGGTGTATTCACAGAAACCTCCCGTTATCCCACGGGTGGCTTCATTTGACACTTCATTTGGACCGAAATATAAATGAACCATAACCCCATTAACTGTACATGCGCTGTGTTTGGGGTCGTACATGTGTAGGGGGACGTATGGATGGTTGTGTGGGGAAGGGGACCTAGTCCTCGGTTCTAGACCGGGGTGACCCGCATGGGACAGCGGACGAGAGGACGTGTCGCCTCTCCCATTCCTACAGCAACTTTCTGTCATTTGTGTTTCTTTTAGATTTCAACCCATTTATCGACCATGAAGAAGGCGGATGGTGTGGATTAAACCTATTTCCTCTCTTTTTTTTCCTGATCGCCGTGGCTGGACTTCAGTTCCCCGAATGGCGCTCCATGGGCCGTGAAGGACTTAGTTTTTGTGGTCTGAAATGAAATAATGGCGACACGTTGGACGGATTCGCCGCAGGACAATGACGGGAGTGAACACCGAGCCATGTCCCCATCTTGCGAGGTAAGACAGCTCGGATTTGCAGAAGTATTCGCCCACTATGTGTTCGCTGAAATGTCAACATTTTCTGAAGATGCCATCTTCAGCAGCGCTCTGGTGTGCCCTGCGATGCGCCCTCCGATGCTCAACAGATCTTGTATATTCTATTGTATTCTATAGCGGTAGACCAAACGTTTTAAAATGAGTGTATCATGTGCAAGTAACTAAGAATGTGGCTTTTATAGCGAATTCCGTTTGTCGAACCAAAGTGGGTGTTTTTCTTCAACTGTGCTTGTTGTGATGAAGACAGGTCAGGTAGCTGAGAGTCTGATTCTACTGGACATATTTACAGGGCTACCCGGATTGCCTAGCAACAGTGACTTAATCACGTCACCCCCAAGAGAAAGTACACTTTCCGAAAAACGTGTGATATCCCTCAAAAGTGTGTTTGTGTGCCTGTGAGAGAGAGAGAATGGAGAGAAAGGGAATGTGTGAAAATGTGTGTAGAGTGAAAATGTGTGTATGCATCACATCTGCTAGTGTGAGGGGGTGACTGAGTTCATATTTTCCCTCCTCTGACACCAGTTTGAGAGAGAGAGAGAGAGAGAGAGAGAGAGAGAGAGAGAGAGAGAGAGAGAGAGAGAGAGAGAGAGAGAGAGAGAGAGAGAGAGAGAGAGAGAGAGAGCTCGGAAAAGCTCGGAAATCATCAGTTCTGTGTTTTTTTTTAAAATCCTACCGGGCTTGTTTTGGCTCTGCACGCCAAACCCAGTTATAAACAACATCATCCATTGGCCAAAAACCAGCCTTCCCTTCCCTTACTGTTGCATTGTACAATAGTCCCACGCCCACCGCTTTCGTTACATCATCACCATCATCATCACCGTCATCATCTTCATCATCATCACATCAACATCCTCGCCTCCATTATCGCAGCAGATCAGCCGGCCTATCGATGCTTGTCATAACACCACAGCCGCGGGGCCATGTGTGGATTAACCCCTCAACAGAAAATGGCAATAGGACTCTAATGTGTATGAGTGTGTGTGCTTGCGCGCGTGTGCATGCTCTGTAATCTTCTTACCAACATACAGCCTGTGTGGAGGTTAGATGACATCAATCTTTGGGAATGGCTAAATCAAAAAAGTCCTCACGTGTGTGTCAGTGTGTATCCGTCGTGTGTCAGTGTTCGGTGTGTATTTGTGTGTGTGTATCCGTTTGTATCCACTGTGTGTGTGTGTGTGTGTGTCTCAGTGTATTCGGTTGGTGCATGTGCATCAGTGTGTATCCGTTGTGTTTATCCAGTGTGTTTAATGTGTGTGTGTGTGTGTGTGTATCCAGTGTGTGCTGGTGTCAGTGTTTATGGGGTATGCGTGTGTGTGTGTGTGTGTGTGTGTGTGTATCCAGTGTGTGCTGGTGTCAGTGTTTATGGGGTATGCGTGTGCCAGTGTGTGTGTGTGTGTGTGTGTGTGTGTGTGTGTGTGTGTATCCAGTGTGTGCTGGTGTCAGTGTTTATGGGGTATGCGTGTGCCAGTGTGTGTGTGTGTGTGTGTGTGTGTGTGTGTGTGTGTGTGTATCCAGTGTGTGCTGGTGTCAGTGTGTATGGGGTATGCGTGTGCCAGTATGTATGTGTGTGTGTGTGTGTGTAGTCTCTGGGGCCTGGCAAAGCGTTATTAAACTGTTTACAAGTCACACACACGAGAATTCTCTGGCATCACCGTGAGTCCTCCACTTTAACTTCTAACTACGCCCAACCCCTCCGGCTCACCGCTCTGTAACAACGTGCTGTTGGTCGCCCCCCCCCAAGCAAATGGAGTTAACTTATTTTTCATTGAAATGTAACCAACCTTTACCAAGCCCACCTTTTTGAGATTGCGTCACCAAGTCTGAGTGGGTTCGGCCGTCATATTCCAACCAGTAGAAGTGCTGCTAGATCCTGATCTACTTTGACAGAAAGCAGTACTCAGGAGGGACTCCCACTGCCGCCCATTAGATCCTGAGTGATCCAATCACATCCCTCTTCATCCTTTCCCCACCCCTGCTATGAAGCTTTATTCGGAGATACACCATGACAACCTACACTCTCAGTGGGTCCACTGCACTACAACATAAGGTTAGCCTGTTGTGACATCACAAATGTGCAGGTGTGTCTTATGATGCAACAGCATCACCTGGGGCCCGACAAGGGAGAGCAAACAGACCCCCCACCTGATGCCTAGCATCTCACACACACACACACACCTCACACGCACATACAAACACATGCACGCATGCTCATAAACATTATGAACCACGTAACACAGACCCACACACACATCTCTCTCTTGCTCTAACCACGCTTTAAACAGTCT
>JACYXH010000614.1:825000-897500 GCA_026745465.1 Lota lota | reverse complement strand
GGAGGGGGGAGGGAGGCGGGAGGGGGAGAGGGAGGAGGGGGAGAGTGAGGGAGGGAGGGCGGGGAGAGGAGGAGGGAGAGGGGAGCGAGGGGGAAGGGGGAGGGAGGGAGGAGAGAGGGAGGGAGGGGGGAGGGAGGGAGGACGAGAGAGAGAGAGAGAGAGTGAGAGAGAGAGAGAGAGAGAGAGAGAGAGAGAGAGAGAGAGAGAGAGAGAGAGAGAGAGAGAGAGAGAGAGAGAGAGAGAGAGAGAGAGAGAGAGAGAGAGAGAGAGAGAGAGAGAGAGAGAGAGAGAGAGAGAGAGAGAGAGAGAGGTGTGAGCAGCGAGCAGCCTCACTGTACTAGGAGTACCCTGGGGTTGAGGGGCTGCGTTATGGCTGGGGAAGGAGGGGGGTCATGGGCCCAGGGGTTGTCTGGGGGTCCCTGGGCCTCTGTGTCTGGTCACTCTGACCATGGCCCCTAGGGCTAGACTGACCCCTCAGTGTGTCTAACCCCCTGACCCGACCAGGACCGCTGTCTTCTACTCACAAGAGACTCCCGGACAAGGCTTCATGTGTCTAGAGCTCAGGTGGGCCGATGCAAGGACCCCAGGTGTGTTTTAGAAATCATAAACCGTAGACAGTCTTAAGTCCATGCACTGCACTGGCCTGTTGACTGCTGTTTGGTATTTGGTAATGAGAAAAGGAAGAGCAAAGGAAAGAGAGAGAGAGGGAAGGATAAGGAAAGGGAGGGAGATACAGGGGGAGAGGGATGAAGAGGGAGGGAGCAAGTGAGACCTTCCAAGATCCAGCTAATAACAGGAGAGTTAAATCATATAAGAAATAGATAGCTTGATCCTTCCATTGTTCACGAGAGTCAAGAGAGAGAGAATGAGAATGAGAGCGTAGCTTTTTTTCCGCGATGCATGGCAATGCTTGGCTCTTAGATCCTCACCCTGGCACCCGGTAATTAGGCCTTAGCAAAACCAAAACCACGCCTCGAGGAGAGAGAGAGAGAGAGAGAGAGTAGAGAGAGGGATGAGAGAGAGAGAGAGGAGAGAGAGGAGAGAGAGAGTAGAGAGAGGAGAGAGAGAGAGAGAGAGAGAGGAGAGAGAGGAGAGAGAGAGGAAGGAGAGAGAAGAGGTAGAGAGAGAGAGTAGAGAGAGAGAGAGAGAGAGCGAGATAGTGAGAGAGATAGAGGACAGACAGACAGAAAGACAGACAGACAGACAGCTAGCTAGCTATGGCCAGGTAGGATACATACCGCGGTGGCGTCCCCTGTGGACACTGACCATCGCTAGCCCTCCTTGCTGTCTACGTGCTGTGGGTTAGCATTAGCTTCATTAGTCCCTGGTGTTGCTCACTTCAGCCTGTCTCAGGGCGCCGTGGCGACGAAACCAGGTTGCTAACTGCTAGTGGCTAACGGCAAACTGCTCGTGTCACATTCACAACCATCTGGACGTCACAAGACATCAAAGGCTCGTGGGACGTAAACGAACGCAGGCGGCTGTTTGCCAGCGTCGGCCGTCTGCATGAAGCCCTTGTCTCTCTCTGGCACACTTGGACACATCTCTGGAACGTTCTGTCCCATGGCTGGGAGTACAATTAGCCCTTTTGATTATGCTTTTTTTTTTAGCGAATAGAGGTAACTACTAGCGTAGCTTATGTTTCTGCAGTGCTATGATGGGAACGGGGGAGGAAGAGATTGTGTGTGTGTGTGTGTGTGTGTGTGTTTGAGAGATATTGCACAGGTGGAAAAGTCCCGGATCATAAAATAAGTCATCTTGGCATCGCAACCGTCCCAGAGCCGGCTAGTCTCCCTCGTTAACCGTACCTCTGGGTCTCGGAGGAGGAGGAGAGGAGGAGGGACAGGAGGGAGAGCTCTGCAGTGTCGCTCTCTCTCTCCCCCCCCTCCCCTGGCGCTCTCTCTCCCCCCCCTCCCCTGGCGCTCTCTCCCTCCCCCACCCCCTCCCCTGGCGCTCTCCCCCCCCCCCCTCCCCTGGCGCTCTCTCCCTCCCCCACCCCCTCCCCTGGCGCTCTCCCCCCCCCCTCCCCTGGCGCTCTCTCTCCCCCCCCCCCTCCCCTGGCGCTCTCTCTCCCCCCCCCCCCCCCTCCCCTGGCGCTCTCTCTCCCCCCCCCCTCCCCTGGCGCTCTCTCTCCCCCCCCTCCCCTGGCGCTCTCTCCCCCCCCCCCTCCCCTGGCGCTCTCTCTCCCCCCCCCCCTCCCCCTGGCGCTCTCCTCCCCCCCCCCCTCCCCTGGCGCTCTCTCTCCCCCCCCCCCCCTCCCCTGGCGCTCTCTCCCCCCCCCCCCCTCCCCTGGCGCTCTCTCCCTCCCCCCCCTCCCCTGGCGCTCTCTCTCCCTCCCCCCCCCCTCCCCTGGCGCTCTCTCCCCCCCCTCCCCTGGCGCTCTCTCCCTCCCCCCCCTCCCCTGGCGCTCTCTCTCCCCCCCCCTCCCCTGGTGCTCCCCCCCCCCCTCCCCTGGCGCTCTCCTCTTGCTGCTGCAAGACGGAGCAAACATTGTTTTATTTAGCAGAGTAATGAAATAAATAACCCACATGTTGAGCGAGGTGTAGGTAGAGGGAGAGAGAGAGAGAGTCCCGCATCGGCTGAAAAGCGCAGAGTCATTCCGAGCTGGAGCCGGTAACCGTGGCAGCGGGTGCAGAGCCAGCCCATGTGATCCTCTCTGCAGACTTTCTCTACAGTTGCTATACTTCAACACGGACCGCCATCGTCCCCCATAAGCTGCTGGGAGACCTGCGGATACATAAACGTTACTGGACACCGCGGGACTCCGCATACAACCTCACTTCAGCTGGAGTCGCTTGTGGAAGAGCCGGGCGGACAAACCCGTCTGGAGTTCCGGGTCGTCGGAGGGAGGATAAAGGGAGGGTGGGTCGGCGACGGTCTTAAAGCGGTGCGAGTTAGCCGCGTTGAGGCCGTAGTAATGATGTCATAAGGGTTAGGGTTTGTGGATGTGGATCAGCCCTCATGTCCCGGGACATCAGTTCGATACTCCTCCTTCTCCTCTTCATCCTCCTCCTGTGCCCGTGCCCGGTAACCATGGCGACGGTGGATCCCGTTTCACGTGCTGCCCATGTGCTCTCCGACCAGACCCGACCATGCCTGTGTGCCTTCGTCTCACCCGTGAGGCGGTGGTGTTATTCCCCGGGCTCTCTCCATGCTAGTTGGCGCTACACCCTATTAGCATAGCGCTAATGAAGCGGCCGCGGGTGTTGCTGCCCACAGCTGAGTGACGACCACCCCGCCCTCCTCCACCGCCTCCTCCCCCGCCTCCTCCCCCGCCTCCTCCCCCGCCCTCCTCCACCGCCTCCTCCCCCCACTGGGAATGCAGAGGGGCGGAGGGACCCATCCTTCTGTCTCTTCCTGATGGGCAACTTCTTCTCCACCAACACCTCGCCCCAGGATCGCACCCCCATCTCCCCTCCACCGGGACGGACAGACGCTGGTGAGCAGGACCACTGACTGCCAGGAAGGAAGACAAGGAGGAGACAAGGAGGAAGGAGGAAGGAGAGGAGGAAGTGCATCACTGACAGACAGGAAGGAGGAAGGAGAGGAGGAAGTGCATCACTGACAGACAGGAAGGAGGAAGGAGAGGAGGAAGTGGATCACTGACAGACAGGAAGGAGGAAGGAAAGGAAGAAGTTGATCACTAAAAGACAGGAAGAAGGAGGAGAGAAAGAGGAAGGAGAGGAGGAAGGGGCTCACTAAAAGACAGGAAGAAGGAGAGAGGAAGCGGAGGAAGAATAAAGACAATCAGCGGCCTGGATTTGTCCTTTGAGCCGCCAGTCACCCTCAGCTCATCATGTCTCACCTCAAGGTGCTGGACTGTGTGGTCAACAACAACTGGGGCGTCTTGTGTGACCTCTACTGCGCATGGAACAATCAGGTCGGTCACCTCCCCTCCCCATCTCCACGCCAGCCACCGCTATCCTTATTGATCTATTAGAGCTGTTGAAGTGATTGATCTATTAGCGATCATGCTACCCCGATGCTGTGTTTATTGCTTTTTTATGCAATATTGAGAGTCTTAAACTATTAGCTGATAACGATAGTGCCTCTTCATTGCGGTGACTGTAAACAACAGACTTCGATTTTCCACTGAGGTGAATTTTGGCCGAATAAGCAGTCTTGGTGTGTTCTCCATTGTACTTTGCTGGGGATATCAGAGATGTGTCACCACAAATACCACAAACACTACGAGAACATCAAGACACGGTTTACGTTGCCTTGCCAAATGACACTCCGCTGAAAGACTCTAAAGGGAATCAAACCTGTCAGCAACTGTTAAATAGACGAGAACGTAATGGAACAGAATGGAAGGGAGAATAGAGGCTTCAATAGCGTGGAACGTCTGACAGTTATGACCATAGAACAGCCATTTCCTGAGGTTTGTCATTACGAATACTCTAATGTAGGTCAGCGTTGTGCGTAACAGTTACCGAGTTTTGGACCCGGACCACAGAACATGAGAACAGGGTTCTAGTATTTGACGCAGTGGATCTCCACTGTCATAGGTTTCTCTCTCTCTGTCTCTGTCTGTCTGTCTGTCTGTCTGTCTGTCTGTCTGTCTGTCTGTCTGTCTGTCTGTCTGTCTGTCTGTCTGTGTCTTTCTCTCTCTCTCTCTGTCTTTCTCTGTCTCTGTCTGTCTGTCTGTCTGTCTGTCTGTCTGTCTGTCTGTCTCATTCTTTATTTCACTGCATGTGACTCTGGTATTCTCTCTCTCTCTCCCACTGTATCTCTGTTTCTCTCATCCTCTTTCTCCCTCTTACTGTATGCATCTCTCTCTCTCACTCCCTCGTAGTCTCTTTCACCCTCTCTCCCTCTCATGCTGTGTATGCCCATCTCTCTCTCTCTCTCTCCCCCCTTCCTCCTCCTCAGGCTCTGTTTCTGGAGTCTTTTAGGAATGGCATGCCTGGCATGCTGGGTATTAATAACCAGTGTTCATTCACCAGCAGAGCCCTGCAGAGGGGGCGAGCGTGGAGGGCTAGGCATGTTGTCCCCTGTGCCTGTCCCCATATCCCGCCCCCCCTTCTCTCCCCCCTCTACCCTCCCCTTCTCTCCCCCCTCTACCCTCCCCTTCTCTCCCCCCTCTACCCTCCCCTTCTCTCCCCCTTACCTCCCCTTCTCTTTCCCCTCTACCCTCCCCTTCTCTCCCCCCTCTACCCTCCCCTTCTCTGCCCCCTCTCCTTAAGCCCCTGGCCTGCCGGATATATTGATGTGAATAAATACGTAAATTAATCAATTTATCAAAATTATATTTTGTCCTCCAACGGGGCAATTCAAGGCAGGCAGTTAACAAACGATATGAACAAGAGACGACATCTTACCTATTACCTATTCAGAAGAAAGTGTTGCATGCTGGGTAACTGGCTGTCTAGTGAAGCTCCCTGCAGGTTTTTGGTCTTGGATGTTCAGCATGAGGGTTGAGAGAGTTCAAATCCCCTTCATGTCCGGAGACAGCCGTGTGTGTGTGTGTGTGTGTGTGTGTGTGTGTGTGTGTGTGTGTGTGTGTGTGTGTGTGTGTGTGTGTGTGTGTGTGTGTTGCATACAGTGGTCTTTGTGGCGCTATCTTCATGTGCTCCTCTGTCTCTGTACAAGCTCACAATCAACTGGCCTCAAATCTCTATGATGACATTTGGCCTGGCGCACACACACACACATACACAACACACACACACACACACACACACTCACACAAAGACAAGCACACAAACAAACAAACACGCACATACACACACACGCAGACACAGACAAGCACGCACGCACAAACGCACACACACTGGAACAGACGGGCCATTGTTTCAGCCATTTCATACCCTTCTTCTTTGTGGAGGGTCTAATGTGAACAGTGTCCAGCAGTCTGTTTCTCTCTCTCTCTTTCTCTCGCTCTCTTGCTCTCTCACTCAATCTCTCTCTGTAAATCTCTTTCTGTAAATGATCTCTCTCTTCCTCTCTCTACCTTCTACCTCTCTCTTCCATACCCCTCCCTCCCTCTGAACATGATGGGGGGGGGGAAGGCTGTACAGGACAGGTGTCAGCCCCTCTGGTCTGTGTGTCAGAGGGCACTTTGTCACACACCACCACAGAGCAGATCCAGCAGGATTAATAATTCATAGATGAGAAAACCTATTAGCCACAGGGTTTCTCTTGCATCTGGGGTGTGTGTGTGTGTGTGTGTGTGTGTGTGTGTGTGTGTGTGTGTGTGTGTGTGTGTGTGTGTGTGTGTGTGTGTGTGTGTGTGTGTGTGTGTGTGTGTGTGTGTGTGTGTGTGTGTGTGTGTGTGTGTCAGGGGATAGAGATGGGAGGGTGATGGGTGTGTCTAGGCAGACCCTAATTGGCCCACCTGCTCTCATGCTCTCTGGGGGCCCGGCTGGGTGAAGGAGCAGAGTGGCTGTCTCTTTGTCTGGGTGCTGAAGGCCAGGCCTGTGTGTGTTTCTCTGTTTCTTTGTGTTTCTGGAGCTGTTTAAAGAGATGATGCTGTCTCTGTCATCCTCACAATGCTGAAATAATAAGGTAAACTTGAGGACATCAGGAGTGTGAGTGAAAGGACTTCACAATGGTGGTTGTATCGTGATGTATTACACTGTGTATTAACAGTCATTTTATGGTCAAAGTTGGCAGTTACAAGGATGGACATTTTTTGTAATGATTGACATGAATATTGATAGACAGTTCAATATTTACATTTAGAGTGTCATGGTTCTTACTCTCTAATACCTATTAACCTAACTTTGATTTTTTAAGATTTCTAATTTTTTAGGATTCAAGCTGCTGTCCACACATCTCTGTTCTTTTTTGTAAACACATTTTCTTTGTTCTTCTCATTCAACTTTCCTTAGTGTGCTAGGTAGCCTGTTTTGTACTAGCAACATTCTCACACATACAGTAATTCTGTCATTCTACACTGGCAGCTAAACCCTTAAGAAGGCGCTAATCCCGCTTGGCCTGGCAGGTGAAAGTACAGCAGTGAACCTCATTGCCAAACACCGAAGAACATATAACAGTGAATGGTTGTAGTCTTTTGGCTTGGTGGTTGCATGGGACCGTTACCCTGACTGGACTACAAATGGCAGCCATTAGTGGACAGGGACAGTGGACGTGCTGGTGATCAGGGAGATGTCTTGTTGTTGTTGCCAGGAAGGAAAAGTGGGCTGATCAGTGTTTGTTTGACTGAACGAGATGAAGACAATGTGGTGGTGATTAGAACTGGCTTCAACCGTGACTACTGCCTCCCATCATGAGCATCGACCCTCGATCGATTTCTCTCTCTCTCTCTTTCTTTCTCTCTCTCTCTCTCTCTCTGTTTTACACAGTATGTCACTCGTCCTCCCTCTCCCAACCTTTATATGTATTTGTGTCTTTCATTGACTTTCTCTCACAGTGGCATCTCTCTCTCGCTCGCACATTCTCCCGCCCTCTCTCTCCAGTCCTTCTTTTCGGAGAAGAATCCCGGCTCCCTGGGCTACACAATCCAGCATTAGCATCTGAAAGGCGAAGCAAGGAGGGTTATAAAAACGCAAAATCTGTGCCCAGAAAGCACCACTGCTTAAAAAAAGCTGCCAAATCTGTTCCCAGAAAGGACCCAAACACAAGAACTGCCAATTCTGTCGCCGAAATGCACCTACATTTATTATAAACTGCAAAATCGGTCTGCAGAATACAAACATATCCTCAGATAACACCATAAGTTAAAGTAGTAAATAGAAAGGACACAGTCTTAAAAACTGTCAAAATGTACCTAGATAAACTACCAAATCCGTCCCCAGAATCATACAAATATGTCCTCAGATAACACCAAAACATAAAAACACAAACACACACTAAACCAGCAACACTAGGAACAGTACATGTAGCTGTATGGCTGGTTCTTAAATGTAATCCCTCTATTTGAATCCATAAAATACAGTCTCTTCAGTGTGTGCTCACTGCAAAGTATCTGTCATATTTAAAATGGCGGTCATTAGCTCATGTTGCGGTTTATCAGTCCACAGCCAACCCGGCAGTCATTGGAGATGAGATAATCGCTTTCGATTGGCCGTCCACCGCCCCCAGGCTGCTGGTCCCAGAGGGCATGAGCTACAGATTCACACCAGTACACACCAGTACAGCCCCTTAGTGTCCATGGCTGTTGTCGATGGATCAGCTGAAGCCTGAAAACAGAAGCTAGAATAAACGTCCCAAACAGAAACGTTTATAGCTATAGCTGTACCCTTCATTAAAATGCATGTGACCCATATTCACCTGCATGTTATGGTAATCATCAATCTGGTTGGATACACACAGTATTTCATTGTGTTGTACTTTATTGTTCTGTGCAGTGACAATATCGTTTAATGAATATACAATTGATAGGACACACTGACACACTATGGTTTTGATAGGTGCTGGCTACTAGGGCCTTGATTCTACTGTCCTAGATCGGCCGGTGTGTATTGTGGGACCATGCTGTGGGAGTAGGTCAGTTTGATGCCTGAAAAGTGCACCAGCCTGGGCTACTATTTCACTGGGACAAGGACATTACATAGGACACTACAAAGGACACTGCGAGGACACTACTACTTATTCAGAGCAGCACTGTAGTAGTACCCAGAGTACTGCAGTGGTACTCTGCCCTGCAGTGGACAGTGTTTGTAAGGAAGGAGGTAAACACGGACAGAATGATGATTCACCTCATATAGCATCACATGCAGCCCCCCTCCCACCCCTACCCTACAGAGACAGAGAGTGGAAGGGGAGAGATAGGGGAGAAAGAGAGGGACTGTGAAAGAGAGCGTGCAAGGGACAAGAATGGAACAGAGAGATGGAGAGAAGACTGGGAGAGATAATTGTAAAAGAGAGGGGGAGAGAGGAGAGGTAGATAGTGGGGGAAAAAGGAGAGAGGAATGGAGCCACAGAAGGAATGATAGAGAGAGATGGCGACTGAGAGAGAGTCCTTTTGAAAGGAGAGGGAGAGAGACTGTGTGAGTAGTAGCAGGGTGACTTCCTAGTCAGGTGATGAAAGGCTCTCCTGGTGGAAGAGCTGCAGTAGCTCTGTTTGGTGCAATGCAGAGATGAGGGGGCGCGGCTAGACCTTGGGGGTGGAGCTGTGTTTGTGTGTGTCCGTGTTAAGGGGGTTTTACTCCCGAGTAAGAGTGTTTACATATTGCATGGTGAAACTGTGGCAGTATATCACTGCCATGCTTGGAGAGAAAGAGAGGGTTGCTATGGCGATATGGAGATTTCTGTGTGTGTGTGTGTGTGTGTGTGTGTGTGTGTGTGTGTGTGTGTGTGTGTGTGTGTGTGTGTGTGTGTGTGTGTGTGTGTGTGTGTGTGTGTGTGTGTGTGTGTGTGTGTGTGTTGGTGTGTGGCTAGTCGACTGAAAGCTTCCAAACTCATTTACCTACAAGGTGGGATCGAGAGAGAGAGAGAGAGAGAGAGAGAGAGCGATAAAGAGAGCGAGAGCCAGGGCTAGAGACTACTGAATCCTTTCCTTTTTAAAGTGTTTGCCTCCCAGATAAAAGGCAACCTGGAGACCATCCTGATTCGCTACACGGATCAGGATGGATCTCTTGCCGCCCACATCGGTGGGCGGGAGTACTTGCATTGACAGACAAACTCCTTCAGCCAATCAGCGTAACAACTGCACTTATGGCTGTTGACTACTAATGTTAACGTTAGCACTCACTGGAAGACACCATTACTGTTTTGCCAGCTGCGGCCTGTATTTTACCTCATCAACTACAACGCGGTCCCTGATTGGCCGAGTTACGTCATCAACTACAAGGTGGTCCCTGATTGGCCGAGTTACGTCATCAACTACAAGGGGGTCCCTGATTGGCCGAGTTACGTCATCAACTACAAGGGGGTCCCTGATTGGCCGGGTTACGTCATCAACTACGACGCGGTTCCTGATTGGCCCGATTACATTGTAATTTCTGGAAATGGATGTGGGCGGCTAGAGGTCCAGACTGATCCGTGTAGCGAAACAGAATGTGAGGTCACGTGATCAGGATGGTCTCAGGCTAGCTAAGAGAAACAGAATGTGAGGTCACGTGATCAGGATGGTCTCAGGCTAGCTAAGAGAAACAGAATGTGAGGTCACGTGATCAGGATGGTCTCAGGCTAGCTAAGAGAAACAGAATGTGAGGTCACGTGATCAGGATGGTCTCAGGCTAGCTAAGAGAAACAGAATGTGAGGTCACGTGATCAGGATGGTCTCAGGCTAGCTAAGAGAAACAGAATGTGAGGTCACGTGATCAGGATGGTCTCAGGCTAGCTAAGAGAAACAGGGTTCCATCCCTAATGTTCGCAGTCTACCTGTAGGACTCTTACAGCAAAATGCCTAAAAGATACCTGCTCCTACAAATGACATCCATGTAATGAAATCTTCGGCAATTATACAAATATTATTAAGTTACGATTATTGTCATTGTTTAATAATACTCCAGTTGTATGCAGTATTTTGTGGGCCTTACCATTTAATTAATAATTATAATGTAGCACTGGGGACAATATAATACTTTTACAAGGCAGTAAACATGGACTGGATTAATAGACATGAATACACCCCCTCCTCCACTCCTTGTAGTTTAACCTTGGACAGAGAAGTGCCGACACCACAGCCATCTTGTCCCGGTGTCCTCACACAGCCTCCAGGCAGCCCAGCACGCAAGGTGTTGATTGGTGGTCTGTTCAGTGTCGGAGCGCGCGGTTGGTCAACGAGAGAGACTTTTATGGGTGATAACAATGGCTGATGTTAATGTGTGTGTATGGGGTTGTGCCTGCTGTTTTTTTGCCGTGCACAGATGCTTTGTTCATCCGTTGGCGAGCTGATGTCTGATTAGCATTCAGACAGCTTCCTCACCTACACCTTTACCCCACCATATGTCAACAGTAACAGAAGGATCGGCCACACCCCCTCATTTAATAACCAATCATAATGAAGAGTGACAGCCAGCTTGAAATGAGGACAATATTATTTTTTATATTAATTTCTGTCTCTCTGTCTGCCCTGAGATTAATCTTTATTAACCATGTGACCATCATCCATTTCACTGTGTGTGTGTGTGTGTGTGTGTGTGTGTGTGTGTGTGTGTGTGTGTGTGTGTGTGTGTGTGTGTGTGTGTGTGTGTGTGTGTGTGTGTGTGTGTGTGTGTGTGTGTGTGTGTGTGTGTGTGTGTGTGTGTGTGTGTGATATTTTATTTGGTCATCTGGGTTTGGGTGTGGTCATCTTCTGGGCTTCAAGTCCTGCTGTGTTCACTGCTGCTCAAATTTGTGTGTGTGTTTTGATTTGATTTGAACTTTGAATTATGCTCGAACTTTGAACAGCGCTGCTGTTTGCATGAACATCATAGTAGTCGTATAATAAATAACATGTTTTAAATATCGTAAAGGCTTCTTCTGCTTTTGGTACTAGAGTGCCGCTACATGGAGTTATTATTATTATTATATATATTAAGTTGCATTGAATAAGGGTACATCAAAATATTAAGTTGCATTGAATAAGGGTACATCAAAATATTAAGTTACATTGAATAAGGGTACATCAAAATATGAAGTTACATTGAATAAGGGTACATCAAAATATGAAGTTACATTGAATAAGGGTGCATCAAAATATGAAGTTACATTGAATAAGGGTACTAGAATGTAGGGTGCATCAAAATATGAAGTTACATTGAATAAGGGTACTAGAATGTAGGGTGCATTTAATTAGCGTACCTGGAGTTAGGGCACTTTGTATTTAGTGATGTAGCTCTGTACTGCAGCTGTTTGACTGAAGAGCTACACACACACACACACACACACACGTACACGTACACACACGTACACGTACACACACACACACACACACACACACACACACACACACACACACACACACACACACACACACACACACACACACACACACACACACACACACACACACACACACACACACACACTGTGGTGATGTCTGAGGACCTGTGGTTTTCCTCTCCCTGTCATTTCTTCATTATTTCATTAAGCTGGAACACATGTTGAGTTCAACACTAACCACACGCAGCATCCCCTGGCATAGCCTGACCGAGGCCTCGTGTATCTCTCCCATCATCCTCATCCTCTTCACCGCCATCACAACCCACCGGTTAGATGCTGTGTTCTGAGCCGTGGAGTAAAGGACTGTAACGTTGGGTTTGAGTTGATTGAAAGCAGATGTGTTGGTTTGAAGAGGTGTGGTGGTGCCGGGGTGTGTGAAGACACGATCTCGCCTACATCAGAGAGATGGAGGTGGGGGCATGAGGTAGGTAGAGATTGAAAGAGGAAAGGAGGTCTGTTGTAGTTAATTTATTATAGGGTGTTATGTTGTATGGTGTGAGCTGCAGGCACATGACAAAAGTACCGATTATTTTCTGGGATTTTGGCTTGATATTACTGTATGGCTTGAATGTTGTCTTTGCTATTATTATTTAGGTTACAATGCAGAGACAAAGTGTTCCGATACTTTAGGACTTTTCCAGCTCCAAGGTTTTAGATCTGTCATAATGTTCTCCACGATGCTGCAGTCGTTTTGGACCTTTATTTAGATGTGATATAGCTGATCCTAAAGGCCATACCGGCCAAATACTATGCGAGTCATACTGGCCAGCCCTCTAGCCTGGTAAGGGTAAAATTCATATTTTACCCGTGGGTCAAAATAATGGTGACATTTCATCATCACCAAGCTCTTAAACCTGTACTTTATAGTACTATGGTGTTGTGGTGTGTGTGTGTGGGGTCTGTGTGTGTGTGCGTGTTTGTGTGTGTGAGACAAGGAAATAGGGTCAGGGGTTCAGGTTGTCAGAAGCTCCCGTACAGGTCAGCTGTCACCACGGCAACAACAATCCATCACCTGGACTGGGCACTTTCTCTGCTGTCATGTGACGCATCACTCATGTCTGACACACACACACACACACTTATTCACCCAGTGTGCAGACACACACATACAGACAAAGCAATGCATACTTTTATTGAGGACACACACACACACACACACACACCCACATGCACTCACACTCTCTCTCTATCCGGGGCCTGTCTTCTCCCTCATCCCCGCATTCCTCCGGTCATATCTCAGGCTGGAACTGCTTTTAATCAGCCAGGTCACAGGGCCCTCCAGATGGGCCCCAGCACTGGGAGGGACCGCCCCGGCCCTGAAACTCACCCGGGTTGGGGCCGCATAGCAGTCAACATATTTGTCCCTCCCTCCCTCCCTCCCTCCCTCCCTCCTCCTCTCCTGCATTGCATCACCCGCTTCAGAGGCCTCTGCTGGACAGCCCTGACTTTTGTTCTTTTTCAAACATTTTCAGAAGGTCCTCACTTTGCCAGGTCCTTGCTAGGTAATATTTTCCACAGGCATGCAGTGGGGTGTGTGTGAGTTTGTGTATGTCTGTCTGTGTGTGTGTTTGTGTGTTTTAAGACGTGCCTTTGCACATTCGTGCAGAGCGCCACCCGGAGAGACGTGCGCTATGGGCGTCTGTTGGAGAGGGACAAGGCATCTGTCTTCATTTAGATACACATTTATATTATTTTTGTTTTGCATCGACTAATGTTTTGATGTCCAATACGTTTTATTTGTGTAGCCCTTTATCACAGTTATAGTCTCAAAGGGCTTCACAGGCCCCATATTATATATACGATACACCCCCTAAGCCTAAGCCCTAAAGGGACATGGGAAAACTGCCTGAACCCAGTGGGAAGAAACGTTGAGAAGGAACACAGAAGTGGGATCCTTCCTTCCAGGGAGCAGATGGTTAGGAGTGCAATAATAGATGCCCTATGGACAGCGATATAGCACTAAACAAAGCAGAGACAGAGGAAGTTATGTAATGTCAGATATTACAAAATATATTTTTGTGTTATGTGCAGCATGATAGACTCTTAATAATCCTGTGGCCATTTGGTGAAATTAGTTTTGGACGTATGGAACGGGATCCTGGCTGCCAATCAGACGCCATCGCTGTTCTTCCCAGCTGGGGCTAGCCAACCTGTAGAAGCAGATGGAAAGGGATCAGAGGGTTAGCTGCTAGCAAACCACTAACTGAAAGCTAGTTCAAAGAAAGTGTTGTTGTTGTTCACCTGCTTCGAGAGTAGTCTGTGCAAAGGCCGGTGAATTAATTTACACATCCCTTCAAGGCTAATGTAGTAGTCTCACGCAGGAGTAGCTGTGTGTGGGGGGGGATTATAGCGTTTTAACCTCTCTCTATTTCTATCTCCTTGCCCGCCCCCCTTTCCTCTCTTCCCTCCCTCTCCCCTGTCTTCCTCCTCTTCATCGATCCTCTCCTCTCTCTCTCCTCTTTCCCCTCTTCATCTACCCTCTCTCCCCTCCCCTTACTCTCCACTCACCTCTCCCTCCTCCATTTCTCTTACTCTCTCTTCATTCACGCCTCTCTCCCCTGTCTCTCTTACATCTGGTAGGAAGTCCACAGTTAATTACGCTAGAATACTAAAATCAACAATCACAATTCACAATAGTTACTTATATTTACAGGGCAGCCTATGATGCTACTAAGAGTTAAGATTCACGTCAAAATAGGTCACATAATCGCAATAGAAAATGGGGTAAAATAAATTAGCCCATTTTCTAGGATAAAAGGGACGGAGACTGATAGCTTAAAGGTTAATTGACGAGCGGTGTAGGTGCAAGCATTCGTCAAACATGAAAGGAGAAACACCAGATGGGTTAAACCAAAGTGTTAAATCACCCCTCCTGTGGCGTTCTTTTGGTTTCCACCCCCCACCGAGACGGTGGTTTGGACCCTTCCAGAAGGTGGCAAAAACCTGGCATCTAGTGGTTCTCCCACGGTGACCCTCTTGGCAGGCAGAGGAGGACGAGGAGTAGGAGGAGGGGGAGGAAGATGAGGAGGAGTGGTAGGGGGAGGAGGAGGAGAGAAAAACACAAAACAAATGGAGGAGCTGTCGGTTTGTACGAGGTCATCTCCATCCTGCAGAGCTGTCTCTAGGGTGGGAGTTATGTTGTGGGTTTTAATTACATGAAACCTTTATTATACAAAGAATATATTCTATTTATCTATTCTATCTATATTTTATTAGAATACGTAGAATATCTATCTTCTTTCTTCCTCTTCTTCATCATTGTGACCACTGAGGTTCATTAAGGTGAACTAGCCTATCTACATATCACTACCTATTACCTATATACTACGAGAGAGAGAGAGAGAGAGAGAGAGAGAGAGAGAGAGAGAGAGAGAGAGAGAGAGAGAGAGAGAGAGAGAGAGAGAGAGAGAGAGAGAGAGAGAGAGAGAGAGAGAGAGAGAGAGAGAGAGAGAGAGAGAGAGAGAGAGAGAGAGAGAGAGAGAGAGACAGAGATTGAGTTTAGATAACCTTTAGAGAGAGAGAGAGAGAGAGAGAGAGAGAGAGAGAGAGAGAGAGAGAGAGAGAGAGAGAGAGAGAGAGAGAGAGAGAGAGAGAGAGAGAGATAAAAGTGCGAACATCTGCCAGCGCTAAGGGTGACAGAGTTTATTATAGCCTCTCTCTCTCTGACTACTGAGAGGGATGGAGAGAGAGTGGATAGAGATATTGAGAGGGAAAGAGGGAGGGGGGAGAGAGGGGAGAATTATAAGGGAAGGTGAGAGGGACTTTTTATAGTAGTTTGTTATTTTCCCTGTTTTTCTAACTGCTTTGGCAAACTAAATGTTTATTTTCCATGCCGCCACAAAAGCTGTTTTGAATCAAATTGAATTGGGGGGAAGAGAGTGAGACAGACCGTGAGTGAGCGTCAGAGAATGATTGAGAGAGGTAGAAGGAGAGACAAAGTGAGAGAGAGAGAGACATAGAGAGAGAGAGTGATGCCTGACACTTGGTGCTGACGTGTTTCCTTCAATAGGATCAGCTGAGTCAGGTGTGCCACTCTATAGTAGTCTCTAGTCTCAGTAAGTGGATTAGAGTGGAGGGACACCGATCAGATGACTCTCCCCGCCTGCTGGATTAAAGACACGCTCCCTTCCCCTCAGGTGTACTCCAACACTGTGATGTCATCGCTCACCTTGTCCTACAGAGGCGGGCCACGCTCCCTTCACCTCAGGTCCAACACTGTGATGTCATCGCTCACCTTGTCCTACAGAGGCGGGCCACGCTCCCTTCACCTCAGGTCCAACACTGTGATGTCATCGCTCACCTTGTCCTACAGAGGCGGGCCACGCTCCCTTCACCTCAGGTCCAACACTGTGATGTCATCGCTCACCTTGTCCTACAGAGGCGGGCCACGCTCCCTTCACCTCAGGTCCAACACTGTGATGTCATCGCTCACCTTGTCCTACAGAGGCGGGCCACGCTCCCTTCACCTCAGGTCCAACACTGTGATGTCATCGCTCACCTTGTCCTACAGAGGCGGGCCACGCTCCCTTCACCTCAGGTCCAACACTGTGATGTCATCGCTCACCTTGTCCTACAGAGGCGGGCCACGCTCCCTTCACCTCAGGTCCAACACTGTGATGTCATCGCTCACCTTGTCCTACAGAGGCGGGCCAGATATCGTCAGCCGTACACGCTACAGCTGCAACTACCTAGTATTTTTATTGCTTTATTGGTCCAATTAAAATAGTAGTTATCGTTTTAATAATCATTTATCCATTATTCAATAGCATGACTAATGGCAAATGCCCATTCCAAGTCCCCAGAGCTCACAGTAGAACTCATGTTTTTCTGATATCAAGAGGAACTACAGCCATTCATGTTAGCATCTGAAACGGAGAAGCCACCATTTGCATTCGCGCTTCATGAAGCCAACAAAGGAATAAGCAACGATTTTTCAGCAACACGTCACGCTTCTCGTCCATTTCATTATAATCCTAATAATAAATAATAATAAATGCATGCAGCACTGTGTAGGTCTAGGTCTCCTTACGCTGGTCTGGCTGGAGAAGCCAGCAGGTTAAACACATTAAGGTCCTGGTTGTTACGTAACTGCGAGCACCAGTGCCTTCATCGGAAAATAAAAGCGCTCCCGTCCAGGATTTATCTGCCAATGGTCTGAAACCATTGAACTCTGGCGTCCAACACATGATCCACATTTGTGAAAGGATCCTGTTCTAGATTGATGGCCTGTGAAACCGGCCTGTTTGGTTAAAGATTTGCCGGATTTATGGATTTCATATTGCCGTCATTGCCAGGGAAACAAAGCAAAAGGCCGTAAAGTAATAACGTCAGCTTCCAAGCACCAATGTGGTTTTTATGTTCTGGACTTAAGATAGAATTGGATGATTTACAAAATTTGGCGGAATTATGCTGGACATGAAACAGTAGAGGGGGGGCTTTTATTTTGTATTTTGCGGCTCTAAGCGTCTGGAGTTGGTAGGTGCTGAGCGCTACATGTTAGGAGTTTTAACCTGCAGGGATGGAAAGCTTCTGCAGGCAGCCTAGCCAGAGACACATGGATCAGTTCAACACGCACTGGGAGTGTGGTGCGGCCTCATACACTAACTTTGAACTTTGACCCTCGGACATCCGAGCCCTCAAGCTTTACCGTGTGTCTGTCGTTCGATGTGTATGTCTTGTAATAGTTTGTTTGTTGGTGTGTGTGTGTGTGTGTGTAACCTTTGTGTGCTAAAAGAGAAAGTCGACTTGCGTGATGGGCTTATCAGCGTGTTTCCCGCCTTGAATTTAGAGACTGATTTAATACCCAATCGGTTGCTCCCGCTCAGACACACACACACACACACACACACACACACACACACACCCTGACATCATTCTTTGGATAACTCACACAAGCATGTGCATGCTCGCTCATACACACACACACACACTTGGTGGATTTGGTGAGGCCATCTGGTCCTTAATCTGGTTCTCAGCAGCATCACACATACATAGTCTCTCTCTCTCTCTCTCTCTCTCTCTCTCTCTCTCTCTCTCTCTCTCTCTCTCTCTCTCTCTCTCTCTCTCTCTCTCTCTCTCTCTCTCTCTCTCTCTCTCTCACCCTGTCCATCTTTCTCTTTCTCTCCTGCCTTCTTTCTGCCTTCTTTCTTCTCTCTTTGCTCACTGTAATTCCCTCTCACTTTCACTTTGTAATTTGCACACACACACACACACACACACACACACACACACACACACACACACACACACACACACACACACACACACACACACACACACACACACACACACACACACACACACACACACACACACGCGCTGCTGAGTCAGGCGGAAGGGCACCAGGTCTATGAGTGATGCTGTGTTGTGGTCACAGAACAAACGGTTCCGTCTTCCCTGTGTCTAATCCATCTGCGGCCGGTGAGGTCATCAAAGCACCCGTATCTCTCGTGATACAGGGCCTCATCTCCTGGCCCATCAGCAGACAGATGGGTGTACCTGTACCGGGTGGGGGGTGGTGAGTTAGCCAGGGGTACTCCTTGGTTCTCAGACCAGTTATGTTGGTATGGACCAATAGAGAAATAAGGAAACAGATGAAAAACAAGGAAAAGTGCAATTTACGCAAAGGTACTTCAATGAGCAAATGTGTGTGTGTGTGTGTGTTTGTGTGTGTGTGTGTGTGTTTGTGTGTCCCATTGATGCCCTTCTCTCCCGTTGATGTGAAGACATTTTGAACCCATTTTGTGTTCTGTTGGTCTGGAGAGGAATGTTCACCTCGGCTCGTGTTTTGATCAGCGGAGGCGATTCTGAGAATCGATTTCTCTTCATAATCACAGGGACTTTCAGTAACAAAACAAACCTGTTGTTGCTTTAGAAACGACGCTAGGCGCTAGCCCAGCGCCTAGCGTCATTGGCTATGGTCAGCTACAGTTAGCCACAGGACAAAAACATGAAGATATTACAAGAATGCAAAATAACCTGAGAAATAAACTGTTATAATCAATAATCATCTCACAATCAAAACATAATCAATCAGTACAATGTTATGGATGGATGTAGCCTAGATTCACACACACAGACACACTCACACACACGCACACCTTGAAACGCACACACACACCTTCACACACGCACCTACACGCACTCACCAATTACATGCACGCACACCTACACACACGCACACCTTAAAATACACACACCTTCACACACGCACCTATACACACGCACCTACGCACGCACGCGCGCACACACACACACACACACACATCTTCACACACACACGTACACTTGACAACATGGAGTGTGAAGAAACATTCCTAGAAAGGGGTGTCAGAGCCACTCAGTGCTGGGAAGAGGGAGGTAAGGGGGCTGAGGTGAGGGGGGTGAAGACCGATTAAATGGTATTTTCTTCTACTTCAGCCGGCCCGGGTTCCTTGTTACGTAACCCCTCTGTTTAGGACGGACACACGGACAACACGACAGGACAGGACGAGTGCCGGGGGCTGTTGTTGTTCAACAGATCCCTTAATCTAGGCCATTAGGAGGATGCTACGGTGAAGGAATGCTTTGATTTCCCGCCAAGACACACGGCCTGTGTTTCTTTGATGAACAGGGAATCAGGCTTTAAATGGGACTCTTCATTTGGAAGGAGAGGGGGGTTATAGGGTTTATGCAAGCAGGCATTCCTGACAGACTGTATGCCCGCACTATGCACGCACTATGCACACACACACGCACGCACACATGCATGCGCACACACACACACGCACGCATAATCGCGTGCATGCACGCACGCACACGTTGGACCATGGACTATTTTCCAGTAATGTTCAGACTGGGCTAAGAGACAGATTTCTTCTCCTACTCTTCTGCTCCTATGGGACTTTAAGTACCTGCCACGCCCTTAAGCAATCTCCTTACTCTTTCTCTCTCTTTCTCTTTACCCCTCTCTCTCTCTCTGTGTCTTTCTCCCTGTCTCCCTGTTTCTCTCTCTCTCTGTCTTTCTCTCTGTCTCTGTCTCTCTCTCTTCCTGTCTCTCTCTCTCTCTCTCTCTCTCTCTCTCTCTCTCTCTCTCTCTCTCTCTCTCTCTCTCTCTCTCTCTCTCTCTCTCTCTCGCCACAGCAACAATGAGGCAGCATTCAGAGTGGAAAGGCATGTGACACTTTCAGTGGAAAAAACTGAACTAAATAAACAACTGCTGGGAGGATGTGATCTGGGGGGGGGGGGGGGGGGGGGTCGCTGTTGGGTTTATTTGTTGGCTGTTAGCAGTTTGGTCGTACTCCGGAGCACATGAAGACTTGGCTGTGGTGGTGTGTCAGATGCTCACAGTAGCTAACCGTCCGTCAATCAAACTTTATTTATAGTACTGCTGATATTTATGCAACACTGCAATACAAAATGCTTAACAAGGGAAACGACACCACACCAGAACAAGAAATCAAATCAACGAAATGTTTTCAAGATGTAGCTTGCATTTTTATTTGAAAAGTAACTGCTGTGAGTGAAAGACCTCCTGGAGGGGAGTGATGTCATTGAGCGCGTGTTGTCGTCATCGATCGAACACAAAAGAGAAGAGGAGTGGGACAGTAAGCGAAGGAGCCACCCACTGTTGGGGGGGAGGGGGGGGGTAGGGAGGGAGGGAGAGCTAGATAGAGGGGCCGGGCTGAGAGGGAGATGGATAGACAGGGAGAGAGAGTAGAAGACAGAGGGAGAAATGGGGGCAGAGAGAGAGGAAGAGAGAGACAGAGACAGACAGAGAGAGGGTGGAGAGAGACAGAGAGTGAGGGAGAGAGGGATGACAAGACATAGAGAGAGAGACATAGAGAGAGAGAGACATCTCATCCATGTGTCCAGCTACCTCTAGCCCCAGGTGTCCCTCAGTATCTTAGACTTTCACATTAATGCTATTACATTAATTTGCCCTCCATGACTCACAAAGTCCAAACAACCTTATTACTTTCTCTGTCACTCTCGATTTCTGTCTCTTCATCGCTTCACCGTCTCTCAGCTCCCTCTAACCCTCTGTCTTATTCGGTTCCTCATTCCTATTTTCCTTTTTCTCTCTCTCTGGGGCTCCATATTCCCTCTATCTAGATGTCTCTCTCTCTCTCGCTCTCTCTCTTTGTCTCTCTTTGTCTCTCTTTGTCTCTCTTTGTCTCTCTCTCTCTCTCTCTCTCTCTTTGTCTCTCTCTCTCTCTCTCTCGCTCTCTCTCTTTGTCTCTCTTTGTCTCTCTCTCTTTGTCTCTCTTTGTCTCTCTCTCTCTTTGTCGCTCTCTTTGTCTCTCTTTCTCTCTCTCTTTCTCTCTCTTTCTCTCTCTCTCTCTCTCTCTTCTCTCTCTCTCTCTCTCTCTCTCTCTCTCTCTCTCTCTCTCTCTCTCTCTCTCTCTCTCTCTCTCTCTCTCTCTCTCTCTCCTCTCTCTTGTCTCTCTTTGTCTCTCTTTGTCTCTTCTCTCTCTCTCTCTTTCTCTCTCTCACTCTCTCTCTCTTTGTCTCTCTCTCGCTCTCGCTCTCGCTCTCTCTCTCTCTCTCTCTCTCTCTCTCTCTCTCTCTCTCTCTCTCTCTCTCTCTCTCTCTCTCTCTCTCTCTCTCTCTCTCTCTCTCTGCCCATCTCTATTTGTATTCCGCTAATGCCGTCAATTAAATTCCAAAGACCTTTATTGGCATGGAAAATAAACATTTACATTGCTGAAGCAGTTTCAAAATGTAACAAATATCTCACTATCTATCTCGCTCCCTTGCCGTATCTCTTTCATTGTCCATCTCTATCCATCTCTCTCTCACTCTCTACGTATCTATCTCTTTCCAACTCTATCCATCTCTCCTTATCTCTGTCTCTCCATTTCCAGCCATCCTTTCAACGCCCTTCTCACAATGATGGCTTCACAGGTCTTCTGTCGCTGTTAACTGTTGTCCTTTACAACCCTCCCTTCACCCCGAGTCACGCGTGCCAGCTAGGGAGTCACGTGTGCCAGCTAGGGAGTCACGTGTGCCAGCTAGGGAGTCACGTGTGCGTGGACGGACGTGAAGGTTTTATATATGCCTGTTAGCGTGCCGTGTGCGCGTTGTGTGCGAGCACATGCTTATGCGCGGCGTGGTGTTTCAAAGGGTGTGTCCTGGTGTCTGCATCAGTGCTGCTGGCCGATGTCCGAGCGGCCCCTCCCTCCATAAGCGATACCAGATCTCTCCCCATACCAGAGCTGTTACGACCCGGCATGTATTAACAACAACACGACTACATCACCAGCAGACGTGCTTCATGCTTTCACTGTCCTAAACTACTAGCAGCTGAGGAAAAAGAAAAACAGACTGAATGTATGTGTGGACATGTGACCTGATAGAACGTCAGCGGGCACAGTACACACACGTGTTAAACCCGGGGCCTCTGGTCGCCAGGAGTACTGAGACGCGGTCCTCATGTGGCTGCATGCACACACTCACGGACACCTCAATCAACACTACGGATGGAAAAGAAATACATCACATTGAGTGAGGCTGCATGGGAATAGTCTTGTAAATCCCTGTTGTGAAGCCCTGTTGTGAAGCCCTGTTGTGAAGCCCTGTTGTGAAGCCCTGTTGTGAAGCCCTGTTGATGGCAGTGCTGGCGATTGCTCAACTTGGCATTTATGATCACTGTATTTTGCATCAATGCATTTTCTCATTATTTCTTATTTTTTCTATTGCTATTGCTTCTGCTGCTACTACTGCTGCTATTTCTGTTGCTAGCGCTATTGATACCACTACTGATATTGCTACAGCCTTTTACAAGCACACGAGCCAGACACAGTAATGTGAAGAGGCTCATATCAAGATGAATATTTCATATTCCAACACGTTTATAGAGAGTATTTTTAGGTCTGAAGAGCCTCTCTCCTGAAAGCTAAATAGATGTCTTGCATATTTCAAACATGCATTGAAAAATACTACCGTGACACGAGACAGCAGCTGATAACTTGTAAGAGGAGATATGATAAAACTTTATTGATCCCAGACGGGACTTCCGGATTCATTGCGTGGTATTGCTCAAGTGTGTGCTTGGAAGGGCTCCATCTAGACAGTAAACAGCAACATTAACCACTTCCAGTTGTTACAAAAATACACAAGTCGGGTACCAGTGGGGTACCGAAGACTGATGTTGAGCAGATCTTGGCTAGCAAGAGATGCAACACATTATTTGGTGTTCATTGTACACTTATATTTGTCTGTTATGTTCTAAATCACATTTACTGATAGACACCCATTCATGTCTAAGGTCCGACTTGGTTAAGGGAAATATCTGATACCACCGTGTGAGCAACACAGCCATTCAAGTATATTTCCACATTAGTCAGGTAGGTCTACACAGCCGACGGCCATCCCCTCCTCACACAAAGTCAGACTTCTTCAAACTCAGACCTCCACCACTGAAGTCCAGCTCTGTCAAAACGCAGCCTTCCTTTTGAAGGTCCGCTTACAGCGAGGCTACACAGCCTTTTGAAGGTCCGCTTACAGCGAGGCTACACAGCCTTTTGAAGGTCCGCTTACAGCGAGGCTACACAGCCTTTTGAAGGTCCGCTTACAGCGAGGCTCCACAGCCTTTTGAAGGTCCGCTTACAGCGAGGCTCCAAAGCCTTTTGAAGGTCCGCTTACAGCGAGGCTACACAGCCTTTTGAAGGTCCGCTTACAGCGAGGCTCCACAGCCTTTTGAAGGTCCGCTTACAGCGAGGCTCCACAGCCTTTTGAAGGTCCGCTTACAGCGAGGCTCCACAGCCTTTTGAAGGTCCGCTTACAGCGAGGCTCCACAGCCTTTTGAAGGTCCGCTTACAGCGAGGCTCCACAGCCTTTTGAAGGTCCGCTTACAGCGAGGCTCCACAGCCTTTTGAAGGTCCGCTTACAGCGAGGCTCCACAGCCTTTTGAAGGTCCGCTTACAGCGAGGCTCCACAGCCTTTTGAAGGTCCGCTTACAGCGAGGCTACACAGCCTTTTGAAGGTCCGCTTACAGCGAGGCTACACAGCCTTTTGAAGGTCCGCTTACAGCGAGGCTCCACAGCCTTTTGAAGGTCCGCTTACAGCGAGGCTACACAGCCTTTTGAAGGTCCGCTTACAGCGAGGCTCCACAGCCTTTTGAAGGTCCGCTTACAGCGAGGCTCCACAGCCTTTTGAAGGTCCGCTTACAGCGAGGCTACACAGCCTTTTGAAGGTCCGCTTACAGCGAGGCTCCACAGCCGCTTAACGAAGCTCAGGCTAACGGACACGTAGTGGATGCCTGGGCTAAAAGAAGTCTTTCAGCTGCTGTGGAGAACCACTGCGCTGCTCCCAGTATGTACAGGATGGATATGGTTAGCGGCTCCGCCATATGCAGGGCGTTACTTTGGTAGGTGGGAGCACGGCTGCTCAGAAGCACAAATACACATTTAGTAGCACACACATGTGGATCGTTAAACACACCATTTTTATTGGGGAAACAAATATATTGACTTATTGTTGACTGTCATTTGAACTGGTTCTTTACAAAATGTTTAATCATAAGAACTAAACCATGGCCTCTCCTTATAGTTTGGCCTTGAACCTTTAGATGAGGATATAATAACAATAATAACAAAAATGATAATGAAATATTACAGTAAATAACAAAAGAGAGACAGACAATAGGCTGCTAAAAATCAGCCTGGTGGGCTGTCATTATTGTAAATTGTCAAACGTAGCGAGCGCATGGGGAAATCCACCTACCAGTGGGAGCCACTAAACGTTGGCGAAAAAACCTATTTTATACAGCCTCTCAACAACAAGGCATGACTTTGAGGCTTTTGATCTTTTAATGATATATCCTGCTCCAAGACGTAATATAAAGGCTTCCATTTTAGCAGATTTATTTCACTGGGAAATATTCAGCGGGAAAGTGAAATCCGAACACAGATCCGGCCACAGAGTTTGCATTCAAGTGTCAAGTGTTGAAGTCAGACCTGTGTTCCGATCTGGCGCATCTGATCACAAAAGTCTCAGGCAAATGACAAGGGAATAACTTTAGATGATGTGGCGGCAAATGGGTCCCTAACCTCCAAGTGATGACTTTTGTCTCGGTTGTCATCATTCTGGCTGGTTGGGGTAACTTGATTAACTACCGAAAAGTAACTTGTCATTTTGGTGGACGTCTGAATAGTTCACTATCTTGTAGCTTCTATGCTAGCTGTTCGTAGCAGTGTTAGGTTAACGTGATCACCAGTTTCTTTGTAGTTGGGATGAACAGAAGACGCGTTGAAAGTACTTTTCCTATGAAGCATTGCTCTAATAAGGGGCAGGTATTTGTCAGGACAAGAAAAGTGTTTTTTTCACAGATTTTTACAGACATGATACAAGCGCAATCCACTCCCACACATGTGAGTTGATCCATATTTCTCTTCGCACAGAGTCGTTTTTCATAGCATAGGCAATCAAAACTGTCCCACTGTACAGCCCTGATGTGGGGTTATCCTCTCCCATCATCACGTCTGGTCCGACCTCCTGAATGGGTTGCAGTGTCTGAGTGATTCCAGCCCTGGTTGGTGTTTCTACACATCGCAGGTGTATGTTTGAACTTTTTAGTGCAGTTTTGCACGAAAAGTATAAGATAAATGATGTTCAGATGCATTGAAACTGCCTTCGTGTGAGTTTATGTTTAGCAGTATGGTTTCAATCAGAGGACTAACTGCTGCTATTGCTATAGCTGTCGCTGTTGCTGACCACAACTAAGTGTTGCACACATAGCTAGCAGTACAAAAGCCTTTAGAAACTTACTCATACAGCAGTTTGGGTGTGCAGCATTTTTCAGCAGTTGCTTTGATTGCTGTCAGACTCACCCGTAAATTTCTTTGGATAAAATGCTAATGACTGCTAAATGACTCAATGTCAATGTGAATAAACTAAAAGATAATGTAATGTAAATGATAGTGATATGCTTGTTTATAACATTACATCTGTCCAGTCTCTTCATTTAAAAGGTGGAAGTAAAGGAAGAGAGAGAGGGGAGGTAGAGAGCCAGGGAGAGACTACACACTCACACACACACACACATTCACACACCAATTAAAAGTGCATATTCAATATTCTTTCTTTGCACATCATTTGATGTGTGGTTTTTGGTACTGCATATTAAAAATAATTGTATCTGTATTTCTGTGGCGCCACATTATTTTCTTCATTGTGTATCCCCTTTTACTCTGCCCCTCGTCGCTGCTGTATCTAATGCAGCCCTCCACCCCTCCTTCCATCCTCTCCCTTTGTGCTCCCAGTGTTAGCAGCATGAGAGGCAGTGCTGTCTTGGAGGAAATCCCCTTTTCTCCTGGCTCTGTCTGACGCCCAGTGAACTGCGGAGGCTCTAGTGATCCTTCAGGCTCTTTCAAAACGCTCTCATCGCTCGATAATCTGTGGCCTGAGTTTGCATTTTTTGGGTCGTTGTTGCGTCACTTAGCATTTGCTAACTTTCTTGCCTGGCAAGGGAGACATTCTTACACACGATGCAATCTGTGCATGTTTGGTCTCAAAAGGTCGGTCAAAAAGTTGGTTGTTTTGAGGTTAGTTTTACTGAGCTAGGCCTTAATAACTCTCGATAAATGTTCCTGTGATATTCACAGATCAGAAATACTAACTGCTTGTCTTGTAAACCTCAGTGTTTTCTTTGCCATGAGGACTTACAAAGAATGTGTTTTTTATTTTTTACTGGTAAAATGATACTTTAAATTGCATATAATTTGGCTTAACCATATATCATTTAGGACATACTTGGTATTTCCTACAGTTTGCAAAATATTGCACAACAGCTTTGGGAAGAAGTGCATGACAGGCTCTTGTCGTGTACAATAGCTTCTACTGTTCTCAGTGGAGCCGAGACTGAATGCCCATGCCGAGAAATGAAATATTTTCGGAACTGTTTTCCACGAACTTGCTTCTGCAGTTCTTGGACATGATTAGACTGAAGGTAAGACTAACCTGATGTTGGACTACACTGCAAACAATCTAAAAACTAGCTTTTTTGTTTAACCTCCTGTTTATAAAATAAACGAAACACTGACTTTATATTCTCACAGTTCCCCGTTGCGTTGGCAGATGAAGAACGAGAAACTTCCAAACCAACCAACAACGTCATTTAGTATTCTCTTTTATCCAAAGCAATTCACAATGACGCAGATGTCAAGTCACGAAGGCGCCGGTTGGAGTTAGAGGGCCGCTTGCTCAAAGATGGAGGATGGGAGCCCAACCCCCTTACCACGAGACTACCCTGCCCCCTCACTAACATTTCCCCCGTCCACATCCATCCAAAGTGTTTAAGTGGAGCCAAATCTTTCCACCCTGAGCCTGGTCTACATCCGAGCCACCTGCTGCCCCTACCAGGGGTGGTCGCTGTGCTGTCCCCCCCCCCCATGAGGGTGGTAGGAGGAGGGGCATTAAGGTGGCGCATTGTGGAGGCTGTCCCCCCCCCCCCCCCCCGTGAGGGTGGTAGGAGGAGGGGCATTAAGGTGGCGCATTGTGGAGGCGGTCCCCCCCCCCCCCCCCCCGTGAGGGTGGTAGGAGGAGGGGCATTAAGGTGGCGCATTGTGGAGGCTGTCCCCCCCCCCCCCCCCCCGTGAGGGTGGTAGGAGGAGGGGCATTAAGGTGGCGCATTGTGGAGGCTGTCCCCCCCCCCCCCCCCCCCCCCCCCCCCCCATTAAGGTGGCGCATTGTGGAGGCTGTCCCCCCCCCCCCCCCCCCCCCCCCCCCGTGAGGGTGGTAGGAGGAGGGGCATTAAGGTGGCGCATTGTGGGCAGGGTTGGCGACCGGCTGTTGCGGGGCCTTCATTAGTCGGTCCTTTGTTACAGTAAGCTGGACCTCACGGGCCCGCATGCAGCCGGTCCAGATAAGAACCCCCCCCCCCCCCCCCCCCCGACACCCAGTGGGCCTGAAAAGACCCTTAATCCCCCCGACGCAAGACTTTCTCTCTTTTCTTTCTGCTCTCGCACTCTCTACCGCCTCACATGTCTAAGTGCGTGCACACACACACACACACACACATGCGCGCACACACACACACACACACACGTAAAACTGCATGCTCACAACAGCATATAACATCCTAAGAAACTTTCTCTCCATCCTTCCTTTCTTCCTCTTTCTTTCCTTCCTTATTCTTTCTTCCTTCTGGAGTTCCAGAAGGAAGAAAGAAAGAAAGAAAGAAGTTCTTTCTTTCTTGAACCCCGGTGACCCACAGTGCTGCACATACAGGGCCCCTCTCTCATTGTTATACAAATCAGATCCAGAGTTAATCAACTAATAACTCCTACAGGCTCTTCAAAATAAGAGCTAGACAGCCTGGTTTCCATTGCAATGTACACATCTGAAACAACGCTGTGAATGTTGTACACAAAATACTTTTTGACTGTGGAACTACCGTTGGGGTTCAACAGAGACTTACTTTTCTTATCCCTCCATCATCCCTCATCCCTCCATCCACTGATCTTCGTCTCTATATCATTCTTTACATCCCAAGCTTCCACTTCCTGTTCTTGGTTCTCTGGTGTAGCTATAGCGCACCATGGCAGTGTCTGGCAGCCCCGTGCCAGCCTTCCTAACCTCCCCCGCCTCGTTAGCTATAGCTACACCTCTCTGGTGTAGCTATAGCGCACCATGGCAGTGTCTGGCAGCCCGTGCCAGCCTTCCTAACCTCCCCCACCTCAGTGCGATGTCAGCCCTGGCTGGATGTTGCCCGTGCCAGCCTTCCTAACCTCCCCCACCTCAGTGCGATGTCAGCCCTGGCTGGATGTTGCCCGTGCCAGCCTTCCTAACCTCCCCCGCCTCAGTGCGATGTCAGCCCTGGCTGGATGTTGCCCGTGCCAGCCTTCCTAACCTCCCCCGCCTCAGTGCGATGTCAGCCCTGGCTGGATGTTGCCCGTGGCCCTGCACTGGGATAATGTGTGGATCCACAAGGACCTCCGCAGGGAGTTTCATCATGTTGGGACTCCATCTCTGATACGGTATAGAGAAAATGTGTTCTGTTATTGCGGGTATGTAGGCTGTGTAGCACACTGTTTGCCTCATTATTTGAGTACACGCTTGACAATTTCAGTCTATCAGTTAAGTTAATCAGACGCAATATCGATTATTGGTCTTGCGTCTGCTTATGATTGTTCTCAAAACATTGTGTATTACATATACGGTGTTCTTCATTTAATCAGGACACAATACAACGATTACTGATAAACTCATTTATAACAGTACAATACGTCCTTCAGGCTGTGGCAGCTGAGTTGGCTAAGGTCATCACTCCACACTAGTGCATCACCTCTCACAAGTGATTGTTGGCTAAGGTCATCACTCCACACTAGTGCATCACCTCTCACAAGTGATTGTTGGCTAAGGTCATCACTCCACACTAGCATCACCTCTCACAAGTGATTGTTGGCACGCGGGGAAGCATGTCTAGCTGCTGTTGTTCGGAGAGACGGACACCAAGGCCTGTGATTAACAGAGCACTTTACAGGCTTGACCATAACGTCAAGAATCAGTTCTGCCCATTGTAAACAGAACTATTTAAACATGGCGTGTGTCCCATAAGTCTTAACAAAAATGCATAATGCTCAATCACACCTTTTAGGACTTCTTGGGGCATTGTTTTGTGGAAAACGCAGTGATTCCCATCTCTTAATATTGTCAAACAGCTTCCTCCACAACAGCCAGCTCCTTGTATTAGACTAACTACGACCAGTGACAGTAATGCTGTGAAAAAGCTCTTCGACACACATCATCACCATATACAGTCCATCCTTTTCTCATGATAACCCTCACAGGGGAATAATCATGAGAGCCGGAAACAATATGGAAAATGCCACACAGTCTGCATTTAATTTTAGAAGCCATTCAACATTGAGAGCTGTCCATGGACGTCTTGTGCCTCGAACACAGAGCCTCCCCTTGAGAGGCTGGCAGCGGCCTTTGATGCGCATAGCATAAATGTTGGCGATGGACGCGTTAAGCTATTTCGGCCCTGTCCTTTTCCATATGGAATGCCACGCGCTATATCGGGCCGGTGGAGCGAATGTGGTAACAAGATGCTCATAACTTCATGTGGAGAGGGAACATTCCTCGCCTGGCTTCCTCCTGGGTTTCTTCTTGCTCGCCCACCTCTCTCTCTCTCTCGCTCTCGGTCTCGCTCTCTTTCTCTCTCTCTCTCTCGCTCTCGCTCTCGCTCTCGCTCTCTCTCTCTCTCTCTCTCTCTCTCTCTCTCTCTCTCTCTCTCTCTCTCTCTCTCTCTCTCTCTCTCTCTCTTTCTCTCCATCTCTCTCTCTCTCTCTCTCTCTCTCTCTCGCTCTCGCTCTCCTTCCTGGTGTAAAATAGAGGAGAGTATTTAAGGTTTCAGGAATTTGTCCTGACGCGCGCGTGCAAGCCGACTGTTGATGGACACAAATGAGTAGTTGTGAGGAGGATCGTGCTCCTCACTGTTTTGTTGTGGGGGGCGGGGGGGCTGCGGTCCGATTGTTTGCCATATTGGACGCCTTTAAAACATGTGTATGTGTGGAGTCCATTTCTGGATGTAGTGTATACCATTACAATAAAGTAGAATAGATTACATGACATTAATATACTGTATGCTACATTGTGCTAATCATTTATACCACTTTACCTTAGACTATACTACATTCGCACGATACTGCGCTACAATACACTAACACAACACCGCACTACATATGCAAGTTACAATACTTAACTACTTGATACTACATTAGACTACAGACTTCTGTTGCCTTCAATGTGGATTACAGGGTGTGTAGTGTAGACTGGACCTCAAAGACATCACAGTCTTATCAGCATCATAATTATTTAACTTCCTCCTCCTCACACTGTGAAGACCCAGACCCAGCTGGCCCCGGAACCTGGTCCACTGCCTGCACACGCACACACGCACACGCACACACACACACACGCACACGCACGCAAGCACACACACACACACCCGCACGCATGCACGCACACACACGCACACGCACACACACGCACACACATTAACTGCGTGTGATGCCTTGCACAGCTACTACAATTTCCAGTGGGCGAGAGAGGAAGAGATGAAGAAGAGAGAGAGGGTACGATAGGGACAGGGAGAGGAAATGCATACATGTGTGTGTGTGTGTGTGTGTGTGTGTGTGTCTGACAGAGAAGAGAGAAGATTGTTTATAAGAGAGGGGGAGAGAGTGTCTGTGTGTGTGTGAGAGGAAAGAAGGGTTAGCAAGAGAGAGGGGGAATGTGTATGACAGCGAAGAAGGGAGAGAGGATGCATAGGAGTGTGAGGGAGAGAGAGGGAGAATGTGTGTGTGTGAGCGAGCGAGCGCTGGTGGGTGTGTCTCTTTGGCCGGCCAGCCTGAGCTCTGCAGTGCTCTGTGTTGTAACTGTGAGTCTCTCTCAGTGGAAACATCATGTCTGTGCCTGATGGCCGGAGGAGCTGCACCACTCGCTGCCAACACAACACAACACAACACAACGGAGCCCCATAGAACCTGACGCAATGGAATAGACCGCAACGCATCAGCAGAATGGATCGGAACAGGACGGAATAGAGGGGAGCCTGAAGAGTAACAGAGCGAAGCAGTGGATCGGAACAGGACGGAATAGAGGGGAGCCTGAAGAGTAACAGAGCGAAGCAGTGGATCGGAATGTGCGAGATCGGGAATGGAACGTAACGTATGGGGTTAGAATGTCATAGGACAGATCGGAACGGGACGGGATTGGAGTTGGAGTGGACATGGAACAGAACCGAACGGAATGGAATGGGAGGGAATAGAAGAAAGACAGAGAGAGAGGAAGAGAGAGAGAGAGACAGTGAAGGAAAGTGGATGATCAGAAAAGGACACCTGCTGAGAATGTGAACAGTCGATAATCAAAAGGTGAAGAGAGAAAAGCCACACAGAGAAACGGTGCAGTGTTTATTTCATTAAGATAAAGATCGACTTTCTTAATCCCAGACAGGGAATTGAGGAATGAATCCTTTATGAAGTACAGGCCACCTCCGGGATCGCATCGCTGCTCACCGTCTGCCTTTGTCATCGGTTCCACCTCCGGCCCCCTGGCCTGGGCGATGCCATGCTGGCCCAGAGGAGCGGGCCGACGCCGGGCCGCAAGCCTGCGCCGGTAACGGACGACCCCGACCTCGCGGAGACCCGGGAAGGCACCGCGGTTGGCCGGCAAACCCCATCCCCGCCCTCGTCCCCCGGGAGCAGCTGTCCCTGGGCCCGGCTGGCCGGCGTGGACGGGTGTCTGGTGGAGCCCTACTGCCTGTGGTTCCAGCTGCTGGCCCGGGCCTACTGGGGGGACGTGGAGCTGGGCATCAACGGCCCGGTCAGGTGCATGTCCTGGGCCCGTCTCCGCGATGCCTCCAGGAGGAACTGTGTATGTTCTAAGGTAAAGGTGGAACTTTGACCGGGGAAACTGTGTTCTAGGGTAAGGTTTGGTTCTCTGACTAGAGGGAGTGGGTTCTAGGGTAAGGTTTGGTTCTCTGACTAGAGGCAGTGGGTTCTAGGGTAAGGTTTGGTTCTCTGACTAGAGGGAGTGGGTTCTAGGGTAAGGTTTGGTTCTCTGACTAGAGGGAGTGGGTTCTAGGGTAAGGATGGTTCCTGACTAGAGGGAGTGGGTTCTAGGGTAAGGTCTGTTCTCTGACTAGAGGGAGTGGGTTCTAGGTTAAGGTTTGTTCTCTGACTAGGAAATCGGTGTGTGTTCTAGGGTAAGGTTTGTTCTCTGACTAGGAAACCTGTGTGTGTTCTAGGGTAAGGTTTGTTCTATAGGAAACCTGTGTGTGTTCTAGGGTAAGGTTGGTTCTATAGGAAACCTGTGTGTGTTCTAGGGTAAGGTTGGTTCTATAGGAAACCTGTGTGTGTTCTAGGGTAAGGTTGGTTCTATAGGAAAACCTGTGTGTGTTCTAGGGTAAGGTTGGTTCTATAGGAAACCTGTGTGTGTTCTAGGGTAGGTTGGTTCTATAGGAAACCTGTGTGTGTTCTAGGGTAAGGTTGGTTTCTATAGGAAACCTGTGTGTGTTCTAGGGTAAGGTTGGTTCTATAGGAAACCTGTGTGTGTTCTAGGGTAAGGTTGGTTCTATAGGAAACCTGTGTGTGTTCTAGGGTAAGGTTGGTTCTATAGGAAACCTGTGTGTGTTCTAGGGTAAGGTTGGTTCTATAGGAAACCTGTGTGTGTTCTAGGGTAAGGTTGGTTCTATAGGAAACCTGTGTGTGTTCTAGGGTAAGGTTTGTTCTCTGACTAGGAAACCTGTGTGTGTTCTAGGGTAAGGTTGGTTCTATAGGAAACCTGTGTGTGTTCTAGGGTAAGGTTGGTTCTATAGGAAACCTGTGTGTGTTCTAGGGTAAGGTTGGTTCTATAGGAAACCTGTGTGTGTTCTAGGGTAAGGTTGGTTCTATAGGAAACGTGTGTGTTCTAGGGTAAGGTTGGTTCTATAGGAAACCTGTGTGTGTTCTAGGGTAAGGTTGGTTCTATAGGAAACATGTGTGTGTTCTAGGGTAAGGTTGGTTCTATAGGAAACCTGTGTGTGTTCTAGGGTAAGGTTGGTTCTATAGGAAACCTGTGTGTGTTCTAGGGTAAGGTTCTATAGGAAACCTGTGTGTGTTCTAGGGTAAGGTTCTATAGGAAACCTGTGTGTGTTCTAGGGTAAGGTTGGTTCTATAGGAAACCTGTGTGTGTTCTAGGGTAAGGTTGGTTCTATAGGAAACCTGTGTGTGTTCTAGGGTAAGGTTGGTTCTATAGGAAACATGTGTGTGTTCTAGGGTAAGGTTGGTTCTATAGGAAACCTGTGTGTGTTCTAGGGTAAGGTTGGTTCTATAGGAAACCTGTGTGTGTTCTAGGGTAAGGTTGGTTCTATAGGAAACCTGTGTGTGTTCTAGGGTAAGGTTGGTTCTATAGGAAACGTGTGTGTGTTCTAGGGTAAGGTTGGTTCTATAGGAAACCGTGTGTGTGTTCTAGGGTAAGGTTGGTTCTATAGGAAACCTGTGTGTGTTCTAGGGTAAGGTTGGTTCTATAGGAAACCTGTGTGTGTTCTAGGGTAAGGTTGGTTCTATAGGAAACCTGTGTGTGTTCTAGGGTAAGGTTGGTTCTATAGGAAACCTGTGTGTGTTCTAGGGTAAGGTTGGTTCTATAGGAAACCTGTGTGTGTTCTAGGGTAAGGTTCTATAGGAAACCTGTGTGTGTTCTAGGGTAAGGTTCTATAGGAAACCTGTGTGTGTTCTAGGGTAAGGTTGGTTCTATAGGAAACCTGTGTGTGTTCTAGGGTAAGGTTGGTTCTATAGGAAAACCTGTGTGTGTTCTAGGGTAAGGTTGGTTCTATAGGAAACCTGTGTGTGTTCTAGGGTAAGGTTGGTTCTATAGGAAACCTGTGTGTGTTCTAGGGTAAGGTTGGTTCTATAGGAAACGTGTGTGTGTTCTAGGGTAAGGTTGGTTCTATAGGAAACCTGTGTGTGTTCTAGGGTAAGGTTGGTTCTATAGGAAACCTGTGTGTGTTCTAGGGTAAGGTTGGTTCTATAGGAAACCTGTGTGTGTTCTAGGGTAAGGTTGGTTCTATAGGAAACCTGTGTGTGTTCTAGGGTAAGGTTGGTTCTATAGGAAACCTGTGTGTGTTCTAGGGTAAGGTTGGTTCTATAGGAAACCTGTGTGTGTTCTAGGGTAAGGTTGGTTCTATAGGAAACCTGTGTGTGTTCTAGGGTAAGGTTCTATAGGAAACCTGTGTGTGTTCTAGGGTAAGGTTCTATAGGAAACCTGTGTGTGTTCTAGGGTAAGGTTGGTTCTATAGGAAACCTGTGTGTGTTCTAGGGTAAGGTTGGTTCTATAGGAAACATGTGTGTGTTCTAGGGTAAGGTTGGTTCTATAGGAAACCTGTGTGTGTTCTAGGGTAAGGTTGGTTCTATAGGAAACCTGTGTGTGTTCTAGGGTAAGGTTGGTTCTATAGGAAACCTGTGTGTGTTCTAGGGTAAGGTTGGTTCTATAGGAAACGTGTGTGTGTTCTAGGGTAAGGTTGGTTCTATAGGAAACCTGTGTGTGTTCTAGGGTAAGGTTGGTTCTATAGGAAACCTGTGTGTGTTCTAGGGTAAGGTTGGTTCTATAGGAAACCTGTGTGTGTTCTAGGGTAAGGTTGGTTCTATAGGAAACCTGTGTGTGTTCTAGGGTAAGGTTGGTTCTATAGGAAACCTGTGTGTGTTCTAGGGTAAGGTTGGTTCTATAGGAAACCTGTGTGTGTTCTAGGGTAAGGTTGGTTCTATAGGAAACCTGTGTGTGTTCTAGGGTAAGGTTCTATAGGAAACCTGTGTGTGTTCTAGGGTAAGGTTGGTTCTATAGGAAACCTGTGTGTGTTCTAGGGTAAGGTTGGTTCTATAGGAAACCTGTGTGTGTTCTAGGGTAAGGTTGGTTCTATAGGAAACCTGTGTGTGTTCTAGGGTAAGGTTGGTTCTATAGGAAACCTGTGTGTGTTCTAGGGTAAGGTTGGTTCTATAGGAAACCTGTGTGTGTTCTAGGGTAAGGTTGGTTCTATAGGAAACCTGTGTGTGTTCTAGGGTAAGGTTGGTTCTATAGGAAACCTGTGTGTGTTCTAGGGTAAGGTTGGTTCTATAGGAAACCTGTGTGTGTTCTAGGGTAAGGTTGGTTCTATAGGAAACCTGTGTGTGTTCTAGGGTAAGGTTGGTTCTATAGGAAACCTGTGTGTGTTCTAGGGTAAGGTTGGTTCTATAGGAAACCTGTGTGTGTTCTAGGGTAAGGTTGGTTCTATAGGAAACCTGTGTGTGTTCTAGGGTAAGGTTGGTTCTATAGGAAACCTGTGTGTGTTCTAGGGTAAGGTTGGTTCTATAGGAAACCTGTGTGTGTTCTAGGGTAAGGTTGGTTCTATAGGAAACCTGTGTGTGTTCTAGGGTAAGGTTGGTTCTATAGGAAACCTGTGTGTGTTCTAGGGTAAGGTTGGTTCTATAGGAAACCTGTGTGTGTTCTAGGGTAAGGTTGGTTCTATAGGAAACCTGTGTGTGTTCTAGGGTAAGGTTGGTTCTATAGGAACCTGTGTGTGTTCTAGGGTAAGGTTGGTTCTATAGGAAACCTGTGTGTGTTCTAGGGTAAGGTTGGTTCTATAGGAAACCTGTGTGTGTTCTAGGGTAAGGTTGGTTCTATAGGAAACCTGTGTGTGTTCTAGGGTAAGGTTGGTTCTATAGGAAACCTGTGTGTGTTCTAGGGTAAGGTTGGTTCTATAGGAAACCTGTGTGTGTTCTAGGGTAAGGTTCTATAGGAAACCTGTGTGTGTTCTAGGGTAAGGTTCTATAGGAAACCTGTGTGTGTTCTAGGGTAAGGTTGGTTCTATAGGAATACCTGTGTGTGTTCTAGGGTAAGCGTTGGTTCTAATAGGAACCTGTGTGTGTTCTAAGTGTAAGGTTGGTTCTATAGGAAAACCTGTGTGTGTTCTAGGGTAAGGTTGTCCTATGGGAAACCTGTGTGTGTTCTAGGGTAAGGTTGGTTCTATAGCGAACCTGCTGTGTGTTCTAGGGTAAGGTTGGTTCTATAGGAAAACCTGTGTGTGTCTAGGGTAAGGTTGGTTCTATAGGAAACCTGTCGTCTAGAGGTTCTGAGTGTAAGGTTGGTTCTATAGGAAACCTGTGTGTGTTCTAGGTAAGGTTGCGTTCTATAGGAAACCTGTGTGTGTTCTAGGGTAAGGTATGGTTCTATAGGAAACTCGTGTGTGTTCTAGGGTAAGGTTGAGTTCTCTAGGAAACCTGTGTGTGTTCTAGGGTAAGGTTGGTTCTATAGGAAACCTGTGTGTGTTCTAGGGTAAGGTTGGTTCTATAGGAAACCTGTGTGTGTTCTAGGGTAAGGTTGGTTCTATAGGAAACCTGTGTGTGTTCTAGGGTAAGGTTGGTTCTATAGGAAACCTGTGTGTGTTCTAGGGTAAGGTTGGTTCTGACTAGGAAACCTGTGTGTGTTCTAGGGTAAGGTTGGTTCTATAGGAAACCTGTGTGTGTTCTAGGGTAAGGTTGGTTCTATAGGAAACCTGTGTGTGTTCTAGGGTAAGGTTGGTTCTATAGGAAACCTGTGTGTGTTCTAGGGTAAGGTTGGTTCTATAGGAAACCTGTGTGTGTTCTAGGGTAAGGTTGGTTCTATAGGAAACCTGTGTGTGTTCTAGGGTAAGGTTGGTTCTATAGGAAACCTGTGTGTGTTCTAGGGTAAGGTTGGTTCTATAGGAAACCTGTGTGTGTTCTAGGGTAAGGTTGGTTCTATAGGAAACCTGTGTGTGTTCTAGGGTAAGGTTGGTTCTATAGGAAACCTGTGTGTGTTCTAGGGTAAGGTTGGTTCTATAGGAAACCTGTGTGTGTTCTAGGGTAAGGTTGGTTCTATAGGAAACCTGTGTGTGTTCTAGGGTAAGGTTGGTTCTATAGGAAACCTGTGTGTGTTCTAGGGTAAGGTTGGTTCTATAGGAAACCTGTGTGTGTTCTAGGGTAAGGTTGGTTCTATAGGAAACCTGTGTGTGTTCTAGGGTAAGGTTGGTTCTATAGGAAACCTGTGTGTGTTCTAGGGTAAGGTTGGTTCTATAGGAAACCTGTGTGTGTTCTAGGGTAAGGTTCTATAGGAAACCTGTGTGTGTTCTAGGGTAAGGTTCTATAGGAAACCTGTGTGTGTTCTAGGGTAAGGTTGGTTCCCAACTGATGGAACTTTGTGTTGTAGGCCAATGGATCCCAACCTAACGAGAAATTCAAGACACAACTAAAAGTTGAAGGAAAAGATTATGAAAGTATCACACGCATTATTACTATGATATGCTTTTAGCAGGATTCCACAATACAACATGCACAGCCGATGGCGAAAAGATTATCACACAGATACAGGGTCATACAAATATCAGGGCAATTGCATTACTCTTCAGATGTATTGTCAGTTCCGGTTGAGTATCTAGTTATATATTTACTTTGTCCTAATGGACAGAGAGGCAGTATCAGAGTGGAGTTTGTCGGTAGAGTTACATAGGAAGCCTGTGAGAGAGAGAGATATGCTAGGTGATATGCTGTACTTTGAGGCGATGTAGGAGAACACTGTACATCATCCTAGTTGCTGTCTTTACTGATTTTGTTTGGAAACAAAAATATGTCTATTTTAGCTTGTGTCCAGGTCATAGTATTTTCTGTATTGTTAAATTGATGTTCACTCTTATGTTTGACTGTTCATAATAGCCAATGAGTCATATAAAATCAGATTACTTTCCTGTAATTTCTAAAACCATAAAAATCCAAAGTTACAGCCTTAAGCAACGTTTAATAATACGATATCACAACATTGGGACGATTTGCAAAAAGCACAGTAGTGAATCTTTACTACACTTTAATATTTCGATTTTCAAGTTATTCCAACTGCCAAAGAAGCCTGCTCTTATATTCTCAGTGCTTTTGGTCTCGTGGTCGCCTGCTAAAAAGAACACCCACAGCAATTCATATTTCACATTCAAACGTAATAAAAACGTACATAAATATAGGCTTTTCCATATCCGGTGTGGTGCCCTGTTGGAATAAAGTATCTCATTGACTGAACCTCTGGGCTGGGGCGGACGGTGAAGCCATACTTTCCTACGATGGAGGGAAGAAGTGTGGAGAGAGAGAGAGAGAGAGAGAGAGAGAGAGAGAGAGAGAGAGAGAGAGAGAGAGAGAGAGAGAGAGAGAGAGAGAGAGAGAGAGAGAGAGAGAGAGAGAGAGAGAGAGAGAGAGAGAGAGAGAGAGAGAGAGAGAGAGAGAGAGAGAGAGAGAGAGAGAGAGAGAGAGAGAGAGAGAGAGTGTTAAGCGAGGTTCGGAGAGCGAGACACAGACACCCCACAGAGAAAGCCAGCCCAGGAGAAATGCACTCCACATCTAAACAAACACCCACGCATACATCCAAACAACCACGTGCACGTGGGCCAGCCTGTCAGGCCATATGGTCGTCCAGCAGCTAGCTAGCCTAGCAGCCTAACCCCTCTGCACCAACACACTGGAGTCTGTTTTAATGAAGGCCACCAGCGTGGGGTGGGCACCTCTTGGCAGACGTGACACAGTATACTTATCTCTTTGACGGTGGGTTCACTTCTCAGTCGTGGCTGAGGATATATACTCCCTTTGAGTTGGTGGAGTTTTAGAATTGGCAGGAGTATAATAGAGAATCGGATTGAAATGTAGCCCACATGCAGGAAAAGATGTTGAACAGTCAACTCGTTTGCACTCTGCACTCTGCTAGCATCTTTGCTACAAGCAAGATGGAACATTTTGACGTTCATTTTGAAGACAAGCTCAAGTTGAGTCTATTGTCCCCTCAAATCCTCTTTTTGCATTTGTACCCAACTGGCACCACTGGCATTGGTGGTGTACATTTTTTCTTTTTCCAGCAGGAGAATAATGGTGTTCTTACTGAGTATACCATAGTGTAGGCAGGCCTCTCCACGTGCCAGCCGTACTCTATAATTCAACATGTTTTATATATAGAGATAGAAAGCGTGTCTGTAAGAGGTCGTGTTCATACGCAGACATCACAGTAAGAGTGTGTGACGGCCTAATGGCTCTGATCTGTTATTGCGTAACTCTCCATGCATTTTTAAGTAACAAACAGCGCAAAGATGGAGCTGAGGTTTGTCTACTCCACTCTTTTCTCTATGACATCATCTCCTGTTTTCCTCCGTTCTTTCCTCTCCTCTTCCACTTTCCCTTCATCCTCTTTTCCTTTCGCTTTCCCCTCCACTCGTTTGTTCTGTTCTGCTCTTTACTCTGCTCATTCCTCTTCTCACCTCCACTCGTTTGTTCTGTTCTACTCTTTACTCTGCTCATTCCTCCTCTCACCTCCACTCCTTTTCATGTTTCTCCTCGCTTCCCCTCTTCGGTCCTGAGCTCCACCTTCATATACTTTTCTTTGCTTTTCTTTTCTTGTCGTCCACCACTCCCAATCTGTCAGTTTCCTCCTCTCCCTCTCTCTCATCCCCTCTCTCCCTCCTTCTCTATCCCCTTCCCCCCACTCTCTCTCTCTCTCTCCGTGCCTTGCTAACTCCCCTCCACCCCCCTCTCTTTCTGCCTCCCCCTTTCTCTCCCTCTCTCTCTGTCTGCATTCATATGGTCTGAAGGGTATTTGTGGTGATGTCACCAGCTGTGGGACCACACCTAGCCACCCCCCCCTCCCCCTGGGGTTTCCCCAATGTCGATCGCACAGACAACCCAAGGAGGGGACAGTGGAAGAACAAGCTGTTGTTTATTGTGATTGTGTGGTTTGTTTGTGTTTAGCAACGCCGCTCCCGATATACATCTCTGTGGCGGGAGGTTGTGTGTGTGTGTGTGTGTGTGTGCGTGTGTGTGGTTGCTAAGTTAAATTTGGGGCGTAATTAAACCACCATGGATGCTTTTAAACGAGGGTTTGTTGGTATTGTATTTTGGAAAGTACGTGGGAAGGGGTGACGAGAGAGAGAGAGAGAGAGAGAGAGAGAGAGGGAGAGGGAGAGGGAGAGAGAGAGAGAGATGGGGAATGTTGCACTGGATAAATAAATTCAAACTTTAGGGTTGGCTTAAATGATGGACAACAGAAGGACAACACTTACAATCATTTACACTCTAACACAACACTCATACAAGTACTTTGTTTCTGTGCCATTGTAGTGTACTTTTTTGAATGTTTATGTATATTTTCCCCTAGGTCTCTTAACATCATCTTCAGGAAAAATAATAAGGGTTTCAAAGAGGGTGGGGGGGTGGGGTTCACGAGGTGACTCATTGTATTTTTCAGCTTGGTTGCCGTGGTTATGCTCCGAGACACAAAAGCAGTTTGAGTTCTCCATCTTCGTAAACACGTTTTAGGTAACAGATAGTTTAACGTGACTAAGGCCGACCTACAGAGATCACGCGTGTGCGTGTGTTTGTGTGTGTGTGCGTGTGTGTGTGTGTGTGTGTGTGTGTGTGTGTGCAAGCGTTGTCGTGTGTGTGTGTGTTTTGCGGTCCTAGCCCTAGGATGATGAAACGCGTGCGCTATGACCGAAGGTGTCTGTGACGAGGAGTTGTTTTCTTAGTTTTTCTTTTGTTCGTAGAGGAATGTCCGATACGTTCTGTCATCATGCTGCCCATCAGAGTCCAGAGTCTCCCATTGCTTCTAATGGGGCTGTAAGCAGAACCACATGCATTCTTAAGCAACCACCAGGCTGGGATAATACAGTGATTTAGCTGCATGACAGTTATTACTCACAGATTCATATGACTGATGACAGGAATATTCATACTTTTTTGTTCTTAACATTTCTTTTCTCAACCTCCTTCTCCTCAGTTTTTTTTTCATGTCATCATCTTCATCATAATCATTATTGTTATTATAACTAGATTGTTCCACTTTCTGCCAGTATCTTGTCTATAACCCATCCAATCAACACAACAGTTCATTTAAATGTGTTACAATCGACTGATGCATCACTTATCGATGAATTATTCATGCAAAGAAAAGTGTGATCAGTTTGGTTCCCGTTCCGGTTTGTAAAACAAGGTAAAGTGTGTGTTGAACTGCCCTCATAAGTTATCTCAACCACCCTGTGCAGCTTACGCTGAAAAGCACCAGCCCAACCTTTCCTTGTATAGTATGGAACGAATGGCAAAAATACATCTCCCACATTCGATTTAACATTCTGGGGATCAATTCCGTCATGTCTCGAATCTAGTAACATACATTCAGTATCTACGCAGGCGATTCCTCCGTTACCTCGTAAACCAATGAGGGTGGAGGCCTCGTTGCCACGGCCACCAAACGGTGATGTGAGGTGATATTCCAAGTGGCAGACGGAGGCTTACGGTTTGCCGTTAACTTCTGTCTACAACTAACCACGCAAGCTAATGGCGGTTAAAGAGCTCTGAGCTAAGTCTAGTGTTTTCCTGGCCGTTCTCAGTCCTTCATGGCGGTCCATAAGGTGGTTTTCTCATGGAGTCTCCTGTGGAGCTCTGTTGTCATTAGAAACCAGGAAATACTCTGGCTTCTCTGAAGGATGTTAAAACTAACACCACAGACCTAAAAAATACCGTATCCCTGCGTAGCCTCTCTGGTTTACTGAGAGTCAGACAGTACTGGGTCTGGCTGATTACGTAAATAGGAAATGCATTAAGCTGTTGCAATGTCAACAATAAACAGTGTGACTATCTGTCCATTAGTATGTGCAGCAATCTCAATGCATTCCTGCTGAAAAATCAACCTCAAATACAGCTGTGATGGTGTGTTGGCAATGCACAGCTCATCTTTCTAGCAGTGTGTTCGTTATTCTTGTTGTTGTTTTTGTTACATTCATGTTGGAGCCCCTTGAGATTGTAAATGTGATTAAGTGCTATACAAATAAAGTTGAGTTGACTTGGAAGGTGCAGGGGTAATAATGAGGGTGTGTTAGCTATGGATAATGAGTGACGACTGCTGTGCTTAGTTCTAAGCCATTAGGAGTAAACTGAGGCAGCCTTATCTTCAAGACTTCATTTCCAAAGTGTTCAGGTAACAGGGTTGAACTGCCCCCTGAGGCAAAGACTCAAACCTGGGCTTCTCTGCATGCCTGATTTAGTACATAACATGTAGTTGTATATTAAAATGTTATATGTTCAACTGTTACCGGGTGGCACTATAGATTAGAAACCATGATTCATGGAGGGTTGACTATTTCAAAATCCTAGTGATGTTGTGTTATGGTATGTTCACTTCGATACTCTGGATAACTCCAGGATAAATTCAATAATACAGTCCAAATGGAGACATATGTGTGATAGAACTCCTTAGTGAACTTATTTATTTTAAACAATATGGCAACACCGGGATTCGAAGCCATGCCTCCAGAGAGACTGGAGCATAAATCGAGCGCCTTAGAAAGTTTGACTAGGCTACCCGAGCTCTGTAGAATATCGTGAATGCCTACTCTTCCCTTGTGTGTAAAGAGAGTCTCCTTATTGAAGTCAGGGGCTTGTGACTGTAATTTAACGGTGGCGTGTAATGGGACCAAGAACAGTCACTCTCTGTGGACCTTCCTCCTTAGAGAGTGACTTCATTTATAGAGCATGCTTTTGAACAAAGTGTAAAGTGCTTAACACGGCAGATTAAAGCACATGATGAAAACAGCAATGATCCATTGATGTCAGTGGCATGGTTTATTTAAAATCATGAAACATAGACAATATTTATTTATGTGTTGTATTTAATCCAACATTTAACTAAATATTAGGAATGTCTGTTGACTGTAATATAAACAATTTTATGAAGAAAACATGTTAATCAGAAAACTGTCATTTTGTCGGACGTGTTTTTCGAAAATCATTCGCTCGATTCTGACTTTGAAAATGTTTTGCAGACGAATCCCTGCTTAAAGTAGTAATTATTATACATAATAATAGTATTCCTGTTCTCCCTTCATCTTTCCCCCAGGCCAAGCGGAAGGACGGGCGAGACCAGAGCGAGACGTCCACGGCGCCCTCTCCTGGTGGGGAGGAGGAGGAGCCGTTCTCCTGGCCGGGGCCGAAGACCCTCCGCCTGCGACGCACCTCGCAGGGCTTCGGCTTCACGCTGCGACACTTCATCGTCTACCCGCCCGAGTCTGCCGTCCACTGCTCTCGCAAGGTGAGTCCTGGTCCTGTGTCACTAGGCAGGTTAGTCCGGTGGTTCCAATGTTCAGCGGAAAGGTTCTGGGTTCGATTCCCACCCATGTCCTCGACCAGGATGTGAGCATCGTTGAGCGAGGATGCTCCAGTGGTTGGGATTGTTAGACGCTAAGCTAATAGGTTCTGGGTTTGATCCCCCCACATGTCTGCTCCCTACCTTAATCACATGTATATGATCTTATATCACAAATCTGTCTTTTAAATGACTGCATATTACATGCCTTTGATAAAAGCATAGTAGCAAGTCGTCTAAATAGTTCAAATAAGTTCTCGTTTTACAAGCGGGACAAAATAGGAGTTGTATTGTGTGTGAGTAACCATGATAAGAACAAGTTATCTTTCCTGGTCTTTAAAGCTGCATTCCCGTAAGTTCGCTCTCGCTCTGATAAAAACAACAGCAATGAATGTCTTTTACTGGCATGGTCATCGTACCCACATCTCTAATACTGGTTTCTCAAATTTGATACAGGCATTTGGAAAGGTCAACAGTTTAAGCCGAAGCCATTGTCATATTTGGTCATAGTCCATGTGAAAATCTTGAGGGCCACTGTGTCTACTGTTGATCACCACTGTCCTGATGTTGCATTGTTACATCAATAAAGACACATAGTGTTATTTAAAACGTTACCCTACCAAGATGCATCTGTTTGTCCTGGAATAGTCCAGTGCAGTGGTTAGGGAGTTTGACTCCCTGCCAAAACATTCTTGACTCAAACCCCAAAGTCCGCAGTCCCTTGTGCAAGATGCCCAGAACCCCTACCTGCTCATTAATGGAATGTATCTCAAATCCACTGTAAAAAGCTTTCTATAAAAATCTAAATGCTAAACTACTATCATCCCCTTGGCTCCCTGCCAGTCATCCATCAGACAACATCAGCGTCAAGCTGGTCTCGTACATTCATCTGCACTTCCACAACTGTCTGAGACCCAATGTCAAGCAACTGCCAGGGCTTTGGGTGGAAGAAAACGTCCTCACACCAACGCTCTGAAACGAGGGCTGTGCCGGTTGTGTTTCTGCTAAAGTAGATGTTATTTGGGTGAATGGTAATTCAGGACCATTGGTGTTGATTCTGCTCTGAAGAGCATTTTGAAGAGCTCCCCGGGGTGCAGAGAGCTGGGTTCCTCCTGCAGCTGCTGGCTCCACATCTGACGGCCGCATGAGGAACCGTGTCTCCTCGGTTGAGATGGCTCTGACATGTGTCCAGCCAAGAGAGACCGGCCAAGGCCAGGAGTCCCATCTTGTGTTTCGTCCCCCGTAGACCTAATGGACCTCAAGCCAAATCTGGGGGCCCCTGCGTCTTTCTGGTCATGATGCTGCTTTCTTTGGTTCTTTGGGGTGTTGCACCGGTCGTATTAAAGCAGTTTTTTAGTGAACAGTGATTTAAGATGATCTTTGTTCAATGGGTTAGTGTGATGTAGGGTGTATGAGGTTAGGTTAGGTTTAGGGTAGGTTGTTTGAAAGAGAACCTACCCGACACTGAAGCGAGAATTGCACTTGCTGTTCCAATATTAGGGTTACTACTAGGTTAAGGATAAGTTAGGGTTAGGTTAGTTTGGTTTAGGACTATGAAACCATTTAAATATCATTGCATACAGTCACATTGTATAACGCTACACTTTATGATTCAGGTGAAATTAACAACAATGACCATAGGATTGCCAACCAATCAGATCAAACCGGAAATTGTTGACACCCTCATCAATTACATTTTATTGAGGTCTTCTGATAAATGTTCATCCGCAGATCTAACTGTGATGTAACCTTAATCAAGACGGTGAGGCAACTGCTTTAAACCACAGCTTTGGGCCTTAACCAGTTTTAGTTTCATGGTAATTACGTTTGGAGTGGGTTCAGCCAATGGGGGTTAAGTTGTGAGGGGGTCAGGGCGTCTTAGCGTGAGTCTGAGGGATGCTTGCAGTCTTACAGGACACATGTTTGTCACTCAGGGGCTGACGGTTTAATCAGCCATGTGGCTTTAAGACACACCACTCGTAGAGGAAGATAAGGATTTAAGCTGAATAAATGAGGAAGGGGGAAAATTGGAAAAACCAACCTAGCTATGAAGTTGTTTCTTCGGTTCATTCAGGAGCATTGCAACAATGCGCTTAACGTCCTAGACACATGTCATTGTGTTTGTGTTGTGTGCTGCAATTAGCTTTGTATAATAGTAATACACGCTTCCTCTCCTAGTTCAAGGCCTTCGCAAGCTCGCTCATTCGCTCGTGTGCAGAACTGCTTATGTTGCTCGCTCACTTGACCAATGAACCACATTCGTTCTTGAGCCATCTCTCACTTTAGGCCTCTCACACACATACCATACCCATCTACTGGACTAACTCAATCACTCAAAGTTTGAACCCTTAATTCCTCACTCACTCACTCGAACACTTAATCAGTCATTGACTCTTACTTAAACACTAAATCATTTACCCTAACCTTAACGCTAACCCCTTTCACTCAATCTATTTACCAGTTCATTGATAAAAACCCATTCAAACATGTTCAAACCTGGTTAAACCTGTTCAAACCAGTTCAAAACTTAAACACCATTGATTTTCTACCAAACTAGCAATACTCATCTTACTCTGATTTTGTCTTTTATCTTATAGGATGACGACAACTGCAGTCGAGGTGAGTCATACAACTATTTCTCTATTTACACGTTGACCATTGTGTCTCTGACTGCTGAGTCCTAAGACCCAGCAGACCCAGCTAGACCCAGCTAGGTCTCTGACTGCTGAGTCCTGAGACCCAGCAGACCCAGGTAGAGCCTGCTAGGTCTCTGACTGCTGAGTCCTGAGACCCAGCAGACCCAGGTAGAGCCTGCTAGGTCTCTGACTGCTGAGTCCTGAGACCCAGCAGACCCAGGTAGAGCCTGCTAGGTCTCTGACTGCTGAGTCCTGAGACCCAGCAGACCCAGCTAGAGCCTGCTAGGTCTCTGACTGCTGAGTCCTGAGACCCAGCAGACCCAGGTAGAGCCTGCTAGGTCTCTGACTGCTGAGTCCTGAGACCCAGCAGACCCAGTAGACCCAGGTAGAGCCTGCTAGGTCTCTGACTGCTGAGTCCTGAGACCCAGCTGACCCAGCTAGAGCCTGCTAGGTCTCTGACTGCTGAGTCCTGAGACCCAGCAGACCCAGCTAGGTCTCTGACTGCTGAGTCCTGAGACCCAGCAGACCCAGCTAGGTCTCTGACTGCTGAGTCCTGAGACCCAGCAGACCCAGCAGACCCAGCTAGAGCCTGCTAGATCTCTGACTGCTGAGTCCTGAGACCCAGCAGACCCAGCAGACCCAGCTAGAGCCTGCTAGATCTCTGACTGCTGAGTCCTGAGACCCAGCAGACCCAGCTAGGTCTCTGACTGCTGAGTCCGGAGACCCAGCTAGAGCCTGCTAGAGGCTGGATGACGATAGGCTCAAAAACCAGGGACCAAAGTCCTCCTCACGGAAACCATTTACCCCATGTGGTCGTTGTTGTCTGGTCTGAAACACAGATACAAATATATACAGGAAGAGAGCACCATTACTGTAATGCATAGACTCTAGCATCTCCCCACGTGGCGCCTGTAATGAGCCTTGATGCCCGGCCCTGGGTCTCTTGGTCTTAGCTCACCTCTGGGGTCCTTAATGGGACATCTGCTGTGGACCTCAGGCCTGTAGCACCACACCACCCACCCAGACAGAGGGCCAGGTAGGCAGACAGACAGGAAGACAGACAGGCAGGCAGGCAGACAGACAGGAAGACAGACAGGAAGACAGACAGGCAGGCAGACAGACAGGAAGACAGATAGGCAGGCAGACAGACATCGGGGGCAGGCAGACAGTCAGACAAACAGGCTGACAGTGACAGCTTGCAAGCTTGCTGATCAAAACAAATATACAGCCAGTGTGAGCTGAGAGTGCAGCATATTTTAGGATTGCTGCGGGGATCTGGGCTTCGTATTGGGGACATTCTTTTGGTGTAACACCCGGTTTGAGCCGGGAATGTGATCTCCACTTCCAGGAGGCTACCCAGTATCTGTGCTGTGGCCCCCCTTCAGACCGCCGCCACGGGAACATTCCCTGGCCTGGTCTGTGGCCCACGGGGCTCCCTGAGCTGGGGCCGCCAAGGAAAACAATCCTCTGTTATCAGGATAGGGTCCCACCCGGGACCCCCGGGGGTTCAGACCTGAGAGGTGTTGAATAGAGGGACACGTTATGGTGTATGAAGAGGACTTTCTTCATACATTGTGTGGTTGAAAAAGGACAGTGGAGAGAGGAGTCGTGGTGTAACAGGACAGTGGAGAGAGGAGTCGTGGTGTAACAGGACAGTGGAGAGAGGAGTTGTGGTGTAACAGGACAGTGGAGAGAGGAGTCGTGGTGTAACAGGACAGTGGAGAGAGGAGTTGTGGTGTAACAGGACAGTGGAGAGAGGAGTCGTGGTGTAACAGGACAGTGGAGAGAGGAGTCGTGGTGTAACAGGACCTTGTACGAAAGACTGGAAGTCATTCATGAAGACAGGAAATGAATTGAATTGCAGGCATCCTCAACTGTGCGAAATGTATCAAGAGTGCAACCGTGTACATAAAATAAAATACATCAGCTACAGATACAAGCTAGAATAACAGATGTAATCACATATGAATAGTGCAAACTGCAGGTACTAACGTGAGACTAGCGCAGAGCTGACTGGAAGAGTGTGTGATGAATGGGGTCCAGGAATGCATGGACGGGAAAGAGACATTTATTCTTGTGAAGTCCCCAGCATCTCTCGCCGTCCACATTGTCAAATTCCTCAGTCCACCCCTTAGACCGCATAACAAATGTCTACCCCCATATGCACACACACACACACACACACACACACACACACACACACACACACACACACACACACACACACACACACACACACACACACACACACACACACACACACAGACGCAGGCACGCACTCATGCATGCATGCAGACAGACGCAGATATTAACTCCTTTATACAAGCAGACACACATTCACGTGTGTGTGTGCATTGCTCTGTGTTCCTGTGCGCGTGTGTGTTATTCTATGTCCCTGTGTGAGTGGGGGTCTCCTCCTGTCCTGTGTGAAGTATCTGTACATCCACTACACTATTCACTGCTCAACAGATGAAAACTAATGACCTTAAACAGGAAATACCCCTGCCCCCTCCTCCCCCTCCTCCCCCTCCCTCCCCCCTTTCTCCGTTGATACCCCTGTGCTTTCCAACCAGCTGAAGGCTAATGTTTTCCATCACTGACGGTCTTAAGGCATCTGATAGCATTATCATTAGTATTTCCTAAGGAGAATTATGTTTTTTCTTTTGCCTTCTTGCTTTTTTTTTGAAGCATTTTGAAGTAATATTATCGTTTATTGTCTTTGAATGGTACACATTCCACACATGAATCCACACATTGTACAATATATTATGCAATGTAATGACCGTCAGTTAGACTGTTTAGAATGGTATTTTGAATTCATAAGTATATCGTGATATTAATGATAGTGTGTTAAAGACCCCATGATTATCAAAATGATAAAATGTTCCATACCCCCCAGCCTTATTTGGAGGTCACCAACCATTTTTGAAACTCCCAGTTTCTGTCCAACACGTCATAGCCATAGAGGTAATTATAATTAGAGGGAGTGCAATTCAATATATAGCCTGTGGAGAAGCCGGTGGCTCTCTGGGGACAGACTGCTGTGTTCTCTGTCAGCTTCTATTCTCATTTAAACAGTGAGCTTATCCCTATACAATGCTGTGGAATACAATACACTGATATGTTCATAGGCTCCCAGTACTTACTTCTGTTGTATAATCAGGCCTACCAAATCATTCATTTATCAACAATATCAACCAATAAAATGTACTGAAAAAAGGGTTATAGTAAGGTTAGTAACAAGTCATAATCGTCCATATTGACGATTTAGCGGTAAATACTGTAAATGCAAAAAACCCTATTACATGAATTGTAAGTACAGTCCCGTGTGAGCGCAGACACGCAGAGTGATCTGATCAGATCTGGTCGGGACAACGGACTCAGAGCCTCTGATCCTCCACTGGCTTTTCTTATCTCAGTTAGCCTTCGTCTGAACTAGTCTTGACTTAGCATAGTTTAGCTAGTTGAATCTTTCTTGAGGTATTGCGTGTTTGAAGGCAGTCTGCAAGAGCTACAGGGTTACAGGGTTAGAGAGAGAATAAGAAACACAGAGGGATAGAGAGACAGAGCGAGAGGGGGAGAGGGGCTATATAGCCAACCGCATGTTGACTATCTGGGTGTTGCCGCTGGCAACCCTTCAAACCTCTAGAAACACACACACTTAAACAGACACTTAAGCACACACATACGGCAGTACTCAGCTAACATACACATTCATGCGTTGGATAGATTGAAGTGGTGCTTTGACGTCCACATGAAGATCAAGTGTTTAGATACAGACATCCCAACTTAACAGAGATGCCAACAACATATGCCAGAAATGGGTCTGTTTGAGTGTGTGACTCTATTTGTGTGTGTGTTTTGGATTTGTGTTTTGGATTTGAGTCATTTGTGGAGACAAAAGTCTAAATGAAACAGCTTGGTTTGAACTGGCTAAACTGTGGTGCATTAAGATTAAAAAAAAGACGAAAGAAAATACACAAATTTCCCATCTGTTCAAATATTTATTTTTTCACCCCGAGCGAAAGTTCTCACTGGAAATATTGCTTTTAGAAGTGTTTTTTTCCCTGTTTGGTGGGCGTCCATAAAGATTGCGGAGTGGGCCGATGCAAAAGCCAACTGAATTCCCCTCAATTCTCCAGTGAGCTCTCAAACACCCCACCTTCTATTACCCAGCACTCGCCAACTCTCCCTCTCTCTCCTCTCTCTCTCCTTCTGTCTCTCTTCATCTGTCCCAACTCTCCCTCTCTCTCCTCTCTCTCTCCTTCTGTCTCTCTTCATCTGTCCCAACTCTCCCTCTCTCTCCTCTCTCTCTCCTTCTGTCTCTCTTCATCTGTCCCCTCTCTCTCCTCTCTCTCTCCTTCTGTCTCTCTTCATCTGTCCCAACTCTCCCTCTCTCTCCTCTCTCTCTCCTTCTGTCTCTCTTCATCTGTCCCAACTCTCCCTCTCTCTCCTCTCTCTCTCCTTCTGTCTCTCTTCATCTGTCCCAACTCTCCCTCTCTCTCCTCTTTTTCTCCTTCTGCCTCTCTTCATCTGTCCCAACTCTCCCTCTCTCTCCTTCTGTCCCAACTCTCCCGCTCTCTCTCTCCTCTCTCTCTACCTCTCTATCCTTCTCTCTCTCTGTCTCTCTATCTCCTTCTCTCTCCAACTCGTTCTCTATTTTTCTCTCCTTTTCTCTCTCTCCGTCCAACTCTCTCTCTCCCTCTATGTATATATTTATCTCTATTTCTCTCTCTCCCTTCCGCTATCATTCTCTATTTTTCTCTCTCCATCTCTCTGTCCAACTTTCTCTCACAAACCCTCTCTCTCTCTCTCTCCGTCTCTCTCTCTCTCTATGTGTCCAATCCATATATCATTCTGTCCACTGTCTTCACCCTTGTTATCTCTCTCCACCTCTCTCTCTCTCTGTCTCTCTGTTGGACTCTCTCTCTCTTTCTCTGCCTATCTCTCCACCTCTCTCTCTCTCTCTCTCTCTCTCTCTCTCTCTCTCTCTCTCTCTCTCTCTCTCTCTCTCTGTCTCTCTGTTGGACTCTCTCTCTCTCTCTTTCTCTGCCTATCTCTCTCTCTCTCTCTCTCTCTCTCTCTCTCTCTCTCTCTGTTGTGATCGGTGAAGGCAGCGCTGGCGGCATGACGATGTCAGAATTACAACTGCCAAGGTGACGTCATCATTTCCCAACTGAGGGACATATGATGTCACGTCGCATTCCACGCCACATCAGCCGAAAGTTAAATGAATTCATTCAGCAGATTACGAAAACAGACATAGTTTCTTTAAAATGACTGACTAAATGCAGTCATACTTTATTTCAGACATTGAACCGTGACCTCATTTGACCCCTTGCTATTGACTTATGAAAACAAAATATTTAAACAATATCTCAATGTCCTTTCAGCTGTGATTTTGCATGTCGTCGTTCTTGGGTGGATCTCGCAATCTCGGAATGTCAGAATTATTTGGGAGGGAAGCAGGGGGTGGGATGGGGTGGGGGGGGGGGGGGGCAACGAAATCCTCCACCTTCCTGTCTTTAGTGGAAAACACACAGTGTGTGTGTGTGTTTGTGTAACTGTAGAGAAAGTGAATAACAATGAATAGATGAGCTAGGGTCGGGAGGTGGCGTAGGAATGCTGGTGGGTCTCTCGCAGGTCAAGGGGGGCTATGAGCCGGTCATAGCCCCCTCTTTAGTTTACACTTGTGCACACACTTGTACACCAATACTAGTACTACTACAAGACTAGTTTAGTACTAGTTGACCATGTTTCTGTTCCCACGCAAAAGGGGATGTGACTTCAGCTTGTGATATCCAGTTTGTATCTGTGTTAACTTGGGTCTTCAGTATGTATCTGTGTTAACTTGGGTCTTCAGTATGTATCTGTTAACTTGGGTCTTCAGTATGTATCTGTTAACTTGGGTCTTCAGTATGTATCTGTGTTAACTTGGGTCTTCAGTATGTATCTGTTAACTTGGGTCTTCAGTATGTATCTGTGTTAACTTGGGTCTTCAGTATGTATCTGTTAACTTGGGTCTTCAGTATGTTTGTTAACTTGGGTTTTCAGTATGTATCTGTTAACTTGGGTCTTCAGTATGTTTGTTAACTTGGGTCTTCAGTATGTATCTGTTAACTTGGGTCTTCAGTATGTATCTGTTAACTTGGGTCTTCAGTATGTATCTGTTAACTTGGGTCTTCAGTATGTATCTGTTAACTTGGGTCTTCAGTATGTATCTGTTAACTTGGGTCTTCAGTATGTATCTGTTAACTTGGGTCTTCAGTATGTATCTGTTAACTTGGGTCTTCAGTATGTATCTGTTAACTTGGGTCTTCAGTATGTTTGTTAACTTGGGTCTTCAGTATGTTTCTGTTAACTTGGGTCTTCAGTATGTATCTGTTAACTTGGGTCTTCAGTATGTTTCTGTTAACTTGGGTCTTCAGTATGTATCTGTTAACTTGGGTCTTCAGTATGTATCTGTGTTAACTTGGGTCTTCAGTATGTTTCTGTTAACTTGGGTCTTCAGTATGTATCTGTTAACTTGGGTCTTCAGTATGTATCTGTTAACTTGGGTCTTCAGTATGTTTCTGTTAACTTGGGTCTTCAGTATGTATCTGTTAACTTGGGTCTTCAGTATTTTTGTTAACTTGGGTCTTCAGTATGTTTCTGTTAACTTGGGTCTTCAGTATGTATCTGTGTTAACTTGGGTCTTCAGTATGTTTCTGTTAACTTGGGTCTTCAGTATGTATCTGTGTTAACTTGGGTCTTCAGTATGTATCTGTTAACTTGGGTCTTCAGTATGTTTCTGTTAACTTGGGTCTTCAGTATGTATCTGTTAACTTGGGTCTTCAGTATGTATCTGTTAACTTGGGTCTTCAGTATGTTTCTGTTAACTTGGGTCTTCAGTATGTTTCTGTTAACTTGGGTCTTCAGTATGTATCTGTTAACTTGGGTCTTCAGTATGTATCTGTTAACTTGGGTCTTCAGTATGTTTCTGTTAACTTGGGTCTTCAGTATGTTTCTGTTAACTTGGGTCTTCAGTATGCATCTGTTAACTTGGGTCTTCAGTATGTTTCTGTTAACTTGGGTCTTCAGTATGTTTCTGTTTACTTGGGTCTTCAGTATGCATCTGTTAACTTGGGTCTTCAGTATGTATCTGTTAACTTGGGTCTTCAGTATGTTTCTGTTAACTTGGGTCTTCAGTATGTATCTGTTAACTTGGGTCTTCAGTATGTTTCTGTTAACTTGGGTCTTCAGTATGTTTCTGTTAACTTGGGTCTTCAGTATGTTTCTGTTAACTTGGGTCTTCAGTATGTTTCTGTTAACTTGGGTCTTCAGTATGTTTCTGTTAACTTGGGTCTTCAGTATGTATCTGTTAACTTGGGTCTTCAGTATGTTTCTGTTAACTTGGGTCTTCAGTATGCATCTGTTAACTTGGGTTTTCAGTATGTATCTGTATTAACTTGGGTCTTCTGTATGTTTCTGTTAACTTGGGTCTTCTGTATGTTTCTCTTTTAACTTGGGTCTTCAGTTTCCATTTTAAATTGGGTCTTCTGTATGTTTCTGCGTTAACTTGGGTATCAGTATTTATCTTTGTTAACTTGGGTCTCTGCCTTTGAACGGTTGTTTGACAACCTGCTCTGTAAATTCTGCTGGTGGAGTTTTTGCACCCGAGTTTGTCTCTATTTGTGAAGTTTACCATCTTCCCACGCCATGAAAGGCCAACACACACACTTACACACACATTTTGGGTAGGTGAATGATCTGTCTGTTTGTATCAACTCAGAGAGAGAGAGAGAGAGAGAGAGAGAGAGAGAACAATTTAGAGGTACAGTGAGAGAAGCAGTGGGTGTTTTGGCTGAGCCCAGCACTCTGTACAATAACATTATCCTATGCCAAACAACAGGGAAGTGTGTGTGTGTGTTGATCTGGATGTCAGCCAAAGGCTCTATAATTACTACGGTTTTGGACAGACTAACAGACACAAAAATGATGGACGGACAGAAAGACAGACATAGGTCCTATAGAATGATGAACTTTATTTTGGGTTAGGTTTACATTGATCACATGAGAATTCAATGAACATTATATTGTTTATTGCAGACGTAATCATGACATCAAACAGGTGGAACGCCTTAATTAATGATGTCACTCGGTAAGAACATGTTATTGCTTGTCTGAGATGCAGCCCTTAATGCCGCAGGGGGAAAGGAATAGGATTTGACATTTGGTTTGAGTTAAAATACGCCTAAATCATGTCTACACGCAAGCATTAGCAACCCCTCCCATCTCGTTCGTCCTGCAGTGAAAAACAAACGCTCCTTATCCACACTGTATACCAATACTGCTCTCTTAAGCTTTGCATCTATTAGCAACATCGGCAACCAGTTATTACTTGTAACACTAAAGGGACATTTCAAAAGAACATGTGATTACTGAAAATACATTTTACGTCTTTATGGACGTGTTGAAAGAGAGAGGGACCACAGGTCAGGAATCGAACAAAACGCGGGTTACCCCAAAACGGCCTTGTATACACGGCTGACATCAGGCCAACCTTGGGGGTCGAATGGACGCCTGGGCTCGTTGTGCTTTTATTTACATGTTAATCTTTGCGTGGGGATGGGGGGGGCACTCGCATGCCTGAAGCTTTAGATTTCCAGATTTTAATCCTGCTGATCCAGCTGTGGGAGCTTGGAAACTTCCAGAATCCACTTTGTGCTGCAGAGTAGGAATGCTGTAGGCTCCGATATTGGCTCTGGGTTTGGATGGACAGAGGAAGAGAGTGGGCGGGGGCAGAACAAGTTTGAGTGAGCAAGAGAGAAAGAGTAAGAGACATTTTAACGTTAGTCATCACTTTTTATTTGTATTATTAAGTCTATGATTATTCATTTTTTATGGTATTTTTCCTTAAACATATAGGAATTCTAAGACATGCACAGGTGTAGTAGTAGTAGCAGTAAAGGTGCTCGATCGAAAGCATGATGACCCATGACAACCACCCTCGTTACTATCGCGATGCGCATTGACAACCAGCCATTGTGTACACACACACACACACACACACACACACACACACACACACACACACACACACACACACACACACACACACACACACACACACACACACACACACACACATACAGTGTATTGCAGGGCTGTTTCTTTGGTTTGTCCAATCAGAATGCATGAAGGTGGAGCGTCCTTGAAGATGCTATTCATCATAAGAAATAACAACGGGCCTTACTCTATTCGTTGTGTTGTACTGCCTCCTAGTGGCCGAAATGAGAATTAGACCTAATAAGACCTGTTAGTCTAGTCAAATCCACGGTCACCCTGCAGTTCTTTCAAATGCAAAGGTTTGATGTGAAGATGTGTACCTCTGAGCTACATGCTATCAGAGCTACATACTATCATACTAGTTAGACCAACATATGAACTGTAATCGCTTTCAGCTACAAGAGGACCATGAATGCAAAAATAAATGACAATTGTTCTGGCATACTGCTCCCACACTGTTGCTGCTTTTCCTCTCCCCCTGTCCACTCCCTCTCTCCTCTCCCTCACTCCTATCCTCTCCTCCCAACCTCCTCCTTCCAATGTTTCCTCTCCTTCAAGTTGTCTTAATGTTGTTTCTTGCTGAGCCTGTCTGAAGACGATTGTCTGTCAACCAAAGAAATCTAAATCTAACCCGGCACAACAGTTTGTTTTTGATTCTCCAACCGCCTCTCTTCCTCTCTCCAACTGACCAATCATGTGCCTCTCTCTGGTCTCCAAGGGAGTAAGCAGAACCGTCTGGAGCCCATGGACACCATCTTCATCAAGCAGGTGAAGGAGGGAGGCCCCGCCCACGGAGCTGGACTCTGTACCGGTCAGTACACACACGCACGCACATACACAGACACGTGCACAGATGCACGCACACACACAAACGCACGCACACACACATACACACACACATGCACAGATGCACGCACATGCACACACACACACAAACGCACGCACACACATACACACACATGCACAGATGCATGCACGCACACACACAAACGCACGCACACACACATACACACACACATGCACAGATGCAAGCACATGCACGCACACACACAAACACACGCACACACACATACACACACACATGCACAGATGCACGCACACACACAAACGCACGCACACACACATACACACACATGCACAGATGCACGCACATGCACGCACACACACAAACGCACATACACACACACGCACAGATGCACGCACATGCACACACACACACATACACAGACACATGCACAGATGCACGCACGTGCCCACACAGATGCACACACACAAACACACACACACAGATGCACGCACATGCACATACACACACACACAGACACGTGCACAGATGCACATACGCCCACACAGATGCACACACAAACACACACACACACACACAGATGCACGCACACACACATACACACACACAGACACGTGCACAGATGCACACACGCCCACACAGATGCACACACACAAACACACACACACACAGATGCACGCACACACACATACACACAAAGACATGTGCACAGATGCACACACGCCCACACAGACGTGCACACACACACACACACACACACACACACACACACACACACACACACAACACTCAGAATGTCCCAGTCACACAGATCTCAGTGAGTGACAAACATCTCATATTTGACCACAGTTTAGTTAGTGGTGCGAGTTCTCCATCATGCCTGTGCATCAAACACATCAACATAAAGTATGCCATGCACTAAAGTACTCCCCCATTGTTCTTACTGTGGTTCAAATTCTTTGATCCTGTGAGAAATCCGGAGTGAGACCAAGGACTCTCTCCCTCTGCCTGAGAGCTCATTGATGTGGTTGTGATCCCGAGGCTGGGTTTGTTACTCAATGGCTATTGTTCAGAGCCCACATGCATCTGTGAGCTCAACACTGATCTCTGACCAATGAGCTCTGACCAATGCTACTATTACCTCCACAAGCCTCTTCCCTAGTTCCCCCTTCCTCCTCCTCCTGCTCTTACTCCTCCTGCACCTACTCCTCCTTCTCTTCCTCCTCTTCTTCTTACACCTCCTCCTCTTCCTCACTGCCCTCCTCCTCTTCCTCCTCCTCCTTCTACTCCATGCTTCCTCCTTCTCCTCTTCCTCCTTCTCTTTCTTGCTTCCTCCTCCTTCCTTCTTCTTCTTCTTCTTGTACTCATTATTCTTACCACCCTCTCCTCCTGCCCCTGTTTCTACTCCTCCATCTCCTCTTATTCCTCCTCCCCTCCTCCGTCCCAGTCTCCCTTTTCCTCCCCATTCCTCCTTTTCTCCCTCCTCTCCTTTTTATCTCATCCCTCCATCCCTTAGGGACAGGGGAGTGCACCGTTTTTCTCCTCCTTATCAGTTCTCCTCTTCCTCTAAGCACTCCTCCTCGTGCGTCTTCCTGTGAGATGGTGATCTGTCCCGAAAGTGTAAACCCAACTAAGTTACCCCTCCCCTCCCCTTCCGGAAGGTTACACGGAACTCCCTCTGGTCCACCCCGTGAGAACAAACTGCCAGCCTTGTTGCCGTGGACAACGGACGTAGATTCACACACCTGTGTGTGGGTCACATAACTTTGGGTTTCAATTGGTCAAGGAAGTACCTTGGACTTTGCCGACTTCCTGCAAATCCGGGATCCGGGAAGAGAGCGGAACCACTGCGGTGTGTGTGTGTGTGTGTGTGTGTGTGTGTGTGTGTGTGTGTGTGTGTGTGTGTGTGTGTGTGTGTGTGTGTGTGTGTGTGTGTGTGTGTGTGTGTGTGTGTGTGTGTGGGGGGGAGCTAGCTTGGCTAGTGCTAGGAGTTGCCGTGGAGACTTCAGAGGGATAATAAAGGAGTTGACTCTGCTTGTTCCCAGGGGACCGGATCGTCAAGGTGAATGGCGAGAGCATCATAGGGAAGACGTACTCCCAGGTCATAGCCCTGATCCAGAACAGGTGAGAGCTACTAGCACACTACAGGTTCCATAGTCTAGTGGTTGCTACGTTACATGCTGAGTGTTCTGTCTTCAATCCTCAGTGGAACCGAGGTCAATTTCCCATCTTGGATTAATTAAGTACAATCATACATTTTCATGTTGTGTTTTCAATGTTTCCGCTAGAGTTGTGGCTGAGCAGTACCGGAAATAGAACAACATTAGGGATGCACTAGCAATGTAGCAGATTAGGTACCAGAAACAGTTCTACCCGAGTCGGTACTTCAGTATCAACATCTTGTAAAGCTGTCTATTTATTAAAATGACCGTTTTTTGTCTATCCATCTGTCTCTCAATCAGCTGTTTTTATTGCTGTTTGTGTGATGTTTAATTATCCTAACCCTTGTTTTTTGGGGGGTTTGTGGTGGAGGGAGGGAGTGAATACAAATTTTCTGTTGTGGGAAAATGAGTTGGAACAATGTTGGCTTAACATGGTGCCAACTAGGGATTTATATAGAGAAAAGGGATTTCTTTGCCCACATTGGGATTTCCCAACAACATGTCATACATCTTCCAGTTTGGGATAAGAAGGGTTTTCGGGAAGTGTCTGAACCTGCCGACTGCCCAGTGTCAGACGTTTCTTGTAATACCATCATTTGTTATCGCTCAAGTCCAAATATTTCCAGATGTAGTGTCAGCATTACAATACAAAGAAATGTTCCACAGGGGTATAAGTATGAGTCAGCGCATGATGTGTTTCGGTTGTGGTTAAAAGGATTCTATCAAGTCCCCCATTGTATCGCTATTAAATTGTGTTCTGTACATCTTAAGAAATTATTCCTAAAATGGATGTTATTTAACTGTCATTACATCTTTCTCTCGCTCTCTCTCTCTTCTTAGTGATGCATCTCTGGAACTGTGTGTGATGCCAAAGGATGAGGACATTTTGCAGCTGGTAAGAACCCATCTTCCCTTCAGTAGAAGAGTCCTAGTGATCAGACAACGCAGATGCGATCGCTTATCTCTCAGGTTTCAATATCACAGAACAGCGCCTGTATCACGAGATGGAAGCAAACTTTCCCGCCTAAACAGATACGATCCCGAAGGTTTTTCTGACACCGAGAGACAATAAGTTAAAGGCTAGCTATCAATTCCTGAGGAACCTCTTCAATTGACCCATATGTCATCAAACCTATGGTCTTATAATAAAAACAGGGTAACGTAAAATATATTTATTGCTAGAGACAGACATTTACAACCCAATAAGATAAAATGGTCTGGACATTTACAACAGAGAAAGAATTATGCTATAGAGCATTTTATGGATATTAAGAGTTCCACCAAAAAACCTGGCCAGCAACAGACCATCTCCCACAACATGGACCCTAATCTGATGCTAAATTCATTCAGGAGTTGCTTCATTACTAGCTAGTCAGCTTGGCTACGGCTAGCAGGCTTTTGGCGTAGTGGAATGTGTCTGAGCGCCACTCAGAGCTAGTTAATTTACTGTTTCCCCTCAGAGAGAGAGAGAGAGAGAGAGAGAGAGAGAGAGAGGGAGAGAGAGAGACAGACAGACAGACAGACAGACAGACAGACAGACAAGGGGAGTTAGAGAGAGAGGAGGAGTACATTCTCAGTAGTCAGCCAAGGTTTTTCACCCAATAGACCCATGCCATTAAGGCATCACAAAACAGCACAGACAGCAAATCCATTATGAATACACTAAGGTTTTAAGGTGTGATTAAATAGGCTTGTTTAACTTTTTTAATCGTCTCTATAAATGTATTTTATCAAGATAATTCTTTTGAAAAATTCACTGTACATTAACAGCATTGTCTATATGTGTTCATCTTCAGTTAGATATCAGATAAAGGTACATTCTCTTCATATATGAAATGCTCTTGTGAGGTAGAAACGGACTATACACAACATATTGCTTTAACATTATCATGCGCTGAGTTTAGACGTGGATGGAGTCAGGAAGTGATTTGTTTGCATGCACTGTGTGTATGTGGGTAATGTGTAGGTGTGTGTAGGGGGGGGGGGCTCTCAGCTGCCATCAGCTGACCTTGTTTAGACAGTAAGCCTTACGAGAAAGCGACAAGAGAGACATTAGGAGACATATAAAGAGAGAGAAGGGAGAGAGAGACATATACAGAGAGGGAAGGGAAAGAGAGGAGAGCGACAGAGAAGAGAAAGAGGAGAGAGAGACATACAGAGAGAGAAGGAAAAGAGAGGAGAGAGACAGAGAGAAGGGAAAGAGAGGAGAGAGACATACAGAGAGAGAGAAGGAAAGGAGAGGAGAGAGACATACAGAGAGAAGAGAAAGAGGAGAGAGAGACATACAGAGAGAGAGAAGGAAAAGAGAGGAGAGAGACATCCAGAGAGAGAAGGAAAAGAGAGGAGAGAGACATCCAGAGAGAGAAGGGAAAGAGAGGAGAGAGAGACATACAGAGAGAGAAGGAAAAGAGAGGAGAGAGACATCCAGAGAGAGAAGGGAAAGAGAGGAGAGAGAGACATACAGAGAGAGAAGGAAAAGAGAGGAGAGAGACATCCAGAGAGAGAAGGGAAAGAGAGGAGAGAGAGACATACAGAGAGAGAAGGAAAAGAGAGGAGAGAGACAGAGGAGAGCAGGGACAAAGAATAGAGACAGAGAGAGCACTTAAAGAAAGAGACACAAGGAGAGAGGGAGAGAGCACCGATTAGAGGTGAAGACAGACAGAGGAGGAACATTTGTGGCCATGGGATGTTTGACGGACAGCAGGGGAGAGTGACAGCACAAGGTTAATATGAGGGAGAAAAAGAGAGACTATAGAACATCACAGTACATCATACCTGACTCTGACATCACCCTGAGGTGAAGGTTGAGTCAGAGGAGGGACCAGAGCAGTGATGATGACGATGATGATGATGATGACGATGATTGGTACGAAGGCTCCGTCACAGAATCGTGCTCCTCTCCTTCCCTGATTGATCCTTCCTTCCTTCCCATTCCTCCTTCCTCGTTCCCTGTTCCCTGCTCTCGTGCCGCTGGTTCACCATTAAATCGTTTTAGCTGGACACATGGACGTTTTTTTCTTTATTCCTCAATGCTCACTTCTCCTTCTCCTTCCTCTCTCTCTTGTTCTCTCCTCCGCCCTGGCCTGTTTAACCCGCGGACCCCAGTTTTCCCGGGACATCACGGCTCTGGTAAGCCACGTACGGCCATTTTCTGTTCTTCAATTCCTTTTCTTTTCTTACATTGCTTGTGTTTCGTTTCTTGCTGTGTGCGTTTCTCTGTGGATCTAGCTGTTCCCATGCCAACGGGTGTATTCATGTCTCGGAAATTCTCCTGAAATTGTTGTGAACTGTCAAAAGGTTGCTTTCCAGTCATGGATAACATGTCGAAAATGTCGGAATTGATCAATATTCCTGGGAAAAGCTAGAATATGTCATGGAAAATTTAGAAAGTTACGCTAAAAAACATTTCATGTTTGTGTGGCCTATGTTCAGTCACCGACTAAAAGTTGCACAGTTATTTGTCAAAGGGTTATGAGCCGGCTTGCAATGCTTTGTGAGGAGATACTTCTATGAGATGTAAGTGAACATTCCATGAGCACGGTTTTGGAAAATGTCCTGGAAATACCTGGATAATACTAAAGAGTGGGAACCCTCAGTGCCAGCACACAGTCCAGTCCGACAACCATTGACCGGGAACAAGGTGCTCTTCTCAGGATTCCCATGTTGTGTTAAGTACCTTTGAGCAAGGTTCCACTGCGGCTCTTGGTTTAAGTGCTCTTGAGCAAGAGCCGAACCTGAGGCCTGTAGTCTGTTCGCTGGGCTCCCAGCGATGCAGCTGCTCAATACCGACTGACTGTTACTGAAGCACTGTGGGAGAGCTGTTTCAATGGACACGTCACCGCCGTTGATTTGTATTGCCTCTCTACGAGTGTTCAGGCAGCTGTTGAAGGAGCGCTCACACACTCCGAGGATGTACTGAAGGGGGAGTCCTATCATATGGTCATAAGAACCGCAAAAAGAATGTGAATGAAAATGAAAATTAAATGAAAGGAGTGATCAATGTAGTCATAGATTCTGCCCAGAACACACAGATTTCTAGTCATGAGTCACGAGTAGGAAGCTGCGGTGACTGCAGATACAGGGCCTCAGAAGACACAGATACAGACAGACTTAATCTCCCAGATCTCCGTAAGGCTCTGACTCCTCTAAAGTTCATATTCAGGAAGCACTCTCTGCTCTCTGAGTCATGTGAGTTCTGTTCTTTTTTTCATACTCTATGCAAATGGAGGTGGCAGGGTTTAGCGTCAGACAGCATGCAGCCTGTATAAAGCAACCTGACACCTCCAGGTAGAGTGATATCGATCAAAGTCCAACACCAGCACCGGCACCACCACCCCCCCCCCCCCCTCTCTCTCTCTCTCTCTCTCTCTCTCTCTCTCTCCTTTTCATTTGTTTAAGAGCTCTCGCCCTTTAAGCTCATTCAATAGTGGATTAGGCAGACTTTCCCTGAAGTCCCTCTGTCTGTGGGAGCGTTGCGCGTTTTCTTTTGTCGGTGTCCACTGGAGTTGCGAGGTTAGCGGTGGCGGTGTTGGCGTTAGTGCTGGCAGGGTTTCCCGGGGCTCAGCGTTTAGCATGACCGTGGATCAGCCGGCGCTGCTGGCGGAAGCCTCCCCCGGCAGACCCAGGCGCCGGTCGTCCATCCTCTCCTCCTGTCTCAGAGCCCGCTCGCCGGGCCCCAAGGTGGGTGACTCCAGGGCCCGGCTCTGGTCCGAGCACCCGGCCTCCCCGGAGGTCCTCATTCTGGACCTTTTCTCTTCCTCTCTGCCCACTTTCCGGTTACTTCTTCACCGTCTTTCTCCATCGTGGTGGTTATTCTTCATTTGACGTTTCCTTCTTTGGACCATTCTATTGTGATGGCGAGCTCTCTTGGTCTGCCCCTCTCTGTGTTTTTGTGTGTGTTTTCTCGAGCGGAAAAACACTGAGACACCGTCAAATTCCTGTGTTTTGTTTGGCACTTTGAGTTCATTGAACTGAGTGTTTTCCATTGGATTGCTGCTGGAAGGGTGGCAGCTATTTGACTGATAACCTCATCACCCACACACAATGGCACAGTAGCTTCTGCTTATCAGATTCTGCATTTTTACTGCTAACGACTGAATAACAACTATTTGAGGCAGTGATTACGTTGTGTAATATCACCAGTCAGAATCATCTGTCGGGTTAGTCACAGTTTCAACCAACCGACTATTTTGAGCTTGCAAACAAGGAATAAATGAGTAATAATGATGGAATTATCTGTAGGTTGTGGTTTCTTGATGATGATTATATAGATGGTTAGTTACGTACTTGCTCTCATTATGTCACTATTCAGCGTTTTATGTTTCTGTGTCGGGCTTAGCCTACATTCGGCTCTCTCTGAGTCATTGCAAGAATCAAAGAGGTCCTGCTAGTCTACTACGCTAGCTGTGACATCATATCCTGCCAGCAGATGATGATGATTATCATAACAACAGTAACAACAACCATCTCCTGATCTCTTCCAGGCGTACTCCCAGGATGCATACCTCAAAGGACACGAGGCGTACAGCGGAAACGCCCGCCACATCCCCGCGCCGCCTCCCCTATGCTACCCTCGGATAGAGGCCACGGCCTCGGAGGACGGCCCGGCGCCCATGGAGGCGCAGCTCCGCGCGGCTGCCCAGCCGTCCCCCAAGACACAGACGGTGGTGTGCGTGTGCAACGAGAGTGTGAGGACGGTGGTGGTGACCCCTGACCCGGGGGACGGCGGAGGTCAGCCGGCGGTGCGGGCCGGGCCCAGCCACCGGACAGAGGAGAACCGGTACGCGCCCTCGCCGCAGCCCCAACCCGAACCGGGCTCGACCAATCGCGGCACGGTAGCCGCGGCGACGCCCGTTGGGGTCAGCTCGGCCCGGTTGACGGAATCTCCGGTTAGCACGGGTTCCAGAGCCGCCTTGTCCGGACGGGACCCCCCGCCTAAAACCGCCTCCCCCGGCAAGAACCACTACTCCCCCTCTTCCCCGGCGACCACCCCCTCCCCCCTCCAGAACATCGACTGGAGGAACTACACCACGTACAAGGACTACATAGACGCTAAGAGGCTGCACAGCTACGGCTGCCGCACCATCCAGGAGCGCCTAGACAGCCTGCGCGCCGCCGCCAGCGGTACCTCCGCCTACTCCCAGCAAGCCACGCCCCCTCCGCCCGGCTCCGCCCAACGGGGAAAGGCGCTGGGCTCCCAGGTCCGACGGAGGAGCACCTCCCACGACCGAGGGACGGAGGTCGGTCGCCAAGGATCCTCCGTCACATCCCCACTACGTAGCACTTCCCAGGAGAGACTAAGGGCAGGCGGAGGAGGAGATGGACGATGGAGAACCACCTCCACCCGGAACTGGTCTCGCAGCGTCTCCCATGACACTTTGCACTCTACGTCCCCGACGGGGGAGCCTACACCCCGGGCTAGATCCTGCGACTACCTGGGTCGCCGTCCCGGGGAGACGGGGGCGGGCGTCGTCCCTGGGGACCAGGTAGGGTGCAGCCGGCCTGGGCAGGAGGCCCGGCTGCTGCTCTGCCAGGGGGAGGAGGCTAGAGCCAGCCGGTCAGGGGCCAGCCTCGGAGCTCTGCCCCAGACTCCCGGCTCCCTAACCGGGCAGGAGGAAGAGGGAAGAGGGGCGGTCCGCTCCAGCTCTGTGTTTACCAAATGTCCAACAGACCCCGCGCTAGCGGTCAGCAGACCCTCTCGCCTGCCCGACCACAGCTCAACCGTCTCGGATCGGTCTCCTTCGGACCCCCCTGCGGACCACCCCAAAGACCAAAGAGCCGTCGCCATGGGCAACCACCTGGACCATGCCTCGCTGCAGCACCTGCAGCTCCGGGGGCGGGCCGACAGCCTGAAGATGGACAGCAGGCTGGAGGGGGCGGGGCCGGTGCCCAGGTCCTCTTCCTGTTCAGGCTCCGCCTCCAAGCTGCCCACCCAGAGGCTGCTGCAGAGCGTGGCCATCTCCTCCCCGTCGGGCCTCGCCAAAGACGCCAATAGCCCCGTGACCCTGAGGTCGATGGTCAAGGAGTTCTCCAACGTGAGCTCCACCAGTACCCCCACCGTGCGGACCAGCGGCACCCCGGCAATGGCGGGCGTCGCCGGTCTGGGCGTGGTCATGAGGAGGAGGGAGAACCTAGGCCTGCTGCCCCTCCGCCCTCCGTCCTACATCCTGGCCGTGAACGACCTGGGAGGAGCCTCCTCCCCCTGCGCCTCTCAGATAGGGAGGTCGTGCCCTGCCATAGGAGGCGCCGGCAAGCAGACCTACCTGCCCGTCGACTCCCGCAGGGAGCTGCTGGGCAGGAGGCTGGGGGAGGCGCGCCGCGTGCTGGGCTCCAACGACTTGAACGACTCACTGGACTCCATCCCCTTCATAGGTAAGACACACCGCTACACTGTACCAGCGCACTGTCCTTCCACACACTGCCCTACACTGTACTGTCTAGTTAGAGCTAACACGCACACCGCTACACTGTACCAGCGCACTGTCCTTCCACACACTGCCCTACACTGTACTGTCTAGTTAGAGCTAACACACACACCGCTACACTGTACCAGCGCACTGTCCTTCCACACACTGCCCTACACTGTACTGTCTAGTTAGAGCTAACACACACACCGCTACACTGTACCAGCGCACTGTCCTTCCACACACTGCCCTACACTGTACTGTCTAGTTAGAGCTAACACACACACCGCTACACTGTACCAGCGCACTGTCCTTCCACACACTGCCCTACACTGTACTGTCTAGTTAGAGCTAACACACACACCGCTACACTGTACCAGCGCACTGTCCTTCCACACACTGCCCTACACTGTACTGTCTAGTTAGAGCTAACACACACACCGCTACACTGTACCAGCGCACTGTCCTTCCACACACTGCCCTACACTGTACTGTCTAGTTAGAGCTAACACACACACCGCTACACTGTACCAGCGCACTGTCCTTCCACACACTGCCCTACACTGTACTGTCTAGTTAGAGCTAACACGCACACCGCTACACTGTACCAGCGCACTGTCCTTCCACACACTGCCCTACACTGTACTGTCTAGTTAGAGCTAACACACACACCGCTACACTGTACCAGCGCACTGTCCTTCCACACACTGCCCTACACTGTACTGTCTAGTTAGAGCTAACACACACACCGCTACACTGTACCAGCGCACTGTCCTTCCACACACTGCCCTACACTGTACTGTCTAGTTAGAGCTAACACGCACACCGCTACACTGTACCAGCGCACTGTCCTTCCACACACTGCCCTACACTGTACTGTCTAGTTAGAGCTAACACACACACCGCTACACTGTACCAGCGCACTGTCCTTCCACACACTGCCCTACACTGTACTGTCTAGTTAGAGCTAACACGCACACCGCTACACTGTACCAGCGCACTGTCCTTCCACACACTGCCCTACACTGTACTGTCTAGTTAGAGCTAACACGCACACCGCTACACTGTACCAGCGCACTGTCCTTCCACACACTGCCCTACACTGTACTGTCTAGTTAGAGCTAACACGCACACCGCTACACTGTACCAGCGCACTGTCCTTCCACACACTGCCCTACACTGTACTGTCTAGTTAGAGCTAACACACACACCGCTACACTGTACCAGCGCACTGTCCTTCCACACACTGCCCTACACTGTACTGTCTAGTTAGAGCTAACACGCACACCGCTACACTGTACCAGCGCACTGTCCTTCCACACACTGCCCTACACTGTACTGTCTAGTTAGAGCTAACACGTACACCGCTACACTGTACCAGCGCACTGTCCTTCCACACACTGCCCTACACTGTACTGTCTAGTTAGAGCTAACACGTACACCGCTACACTGTACCAGCGCACTGTCCTTCCACACACTGCCCTACACTGTACTGTCTAGTTAGAGCTAACACGCACACCGCTACACTGTACCAGCGCACTGTCCTTCCACACACTGCCCTACACTGTACTGTCTAGTTAGAGCTAACAAACACACCGCTACACTGTACCAGCGCACTGTCCTTCCACACACTGCCCTACACTGTACTGTCTAGTTAGAGCTAACACACACACCGCTACACTGTACCAGCGCACTGTCCTTCCACACACTGCCCTACACTGTACTGTCTAGTTAGAGCTAACACACACACCGCTACACTGTACCAGCGCACTGTCCTTCCACACACTGCCCTACACTGTACTGTCTAGTTAGAGCTAACACGCACACCGCTACACTGTACCAGCGCACTGTCCTTCCACACACTGCCCTACACTGTACTGTCTAGTTAGAGCTAACACACACACCGCTACACTGTACCAGCGCACTGTCCTTCCACACACTGCCCTACACTGTACTGTCTAGTTAGAGCTAACACACACACCGCTACACTGTACCAGCGCACTGTCCTTCCACACACTGCCCTACACTGTACTGTCTAGTTAGAGCTAACACACACACCGCTACACTGTACCAGCGCACTGTCCTTCCACACACTGCCCTACACTGTACTGTCTAGTTAGAGCTAACACACACACCGCTACACTGTACCAGCGCACTGTCCTTCCACACACTGCCCTACACTGTACTGTCTAGTTAGAGCTAACACACACACCGCTACACTGTACTACACTGTCCTATCATTTCATGATACAGTAAAGATAATGATGCGATCTGGGGGCGTTTCCTTTTCGGAAGTACCTTCAGCGTTAATACAGACAAAAAAAGGCAAAGGATTGATTTAGTGGACACTTTTATCTTAAGCGACTTGCAGTGGATTCAGACACAGGTCATTTAGCAGCAGGCAGCGGTAGATTACGAACCCAGAAGCTCTCAGCTGGGAGTTTAACCCTTTAACCACCACACTGTCCTGCTCCTTGATAAACGTCCATTGGCACCATTTCATTGTGTTTTGTGAAATGTCATCAGAGCACTTACTTAGAACTGATGATGACATCATGGGATGAAATAGGACACGGTGACATTGGGACATGTTCACACATTCACCTTTAGGCATCTGAAGCGCACACACAGCGCTACACACAGAAATACCTTGTGACTACACACCCCCATGTAGGCACACACACACAATCAAACTCACTCACCTTCTCCACACCCTCCCAGCTCTCTTCCTGTTTAACCTCTCGTATTTCCTATAATCCCATGTAATGCGTGAAATGTGATCGCCTCTCGTATCAGACTATAAAAAACACACAGCTTCTACTGGGTCCCAGCCAAGTGGAGAACATATAGTTCTGCACCTTCTGAAATATTTATTCCAAATACTTCTCTCTGGAAGAAAGTACATGGTTGGTAAAAAGTTAAAAGTGTAGTTAAAAAAGTTCCCTGATAAGGTACTACAGTACCACAGGCTGATACTGCAGTACAATAGGCTGATACTGCAATCAACAGGCTGTAAAATAGAATAATGCTTTATTCATTATATTAATAATAATATATATATTTATTGATCCCAGATGGGAATCAATAAAGTAGGGGAATATATCTATGGGATTATGGGATCAGCAGCTCCTGTGATCCTCCTCTGATCCCAACAGGGTTTCACTGCACTTCCTCTGGCTGTTACTGCATGGTGCAGGTATTCCTTCCTCTCATATTGAGTGTTGCGTGTCGTCTTGGTCGCGTGCGCCCGCTCTCTCGCACGCTGCGTCTCAGATCTGAGCCATCTGCTTGCTGCGGCAACCTAGGAACAGGATTGAACTCGACCTGTCCATCAACACCTGTGCCCCGCCCATTGCTGACAGGCTAGGCTGTATACCATAGGGATTGAGTATCTCCCAGTGTCTTCTGGCCGGGCGTCGATTGCCCTCACCACCACACTATCCTCACCCCCGTAGAGAATAGAATGTCATCGTTATACAGAATCAACTTTTTCTAATCGAGTTTGTTCCGCTCTCATAAAACAGCTGTACGATCATCCCCTGCCTTACATGGAGCCTTCAATCTCATGCGTTGGAAGTCATGCTGTGTGGATTGCAGGAAGTAACGGTTGAAAAAGAAAACGCACGCACGTTTGAGAACGTAACTCTTCCATGTAACTCCTGTTACATGGAAATGACAGGCCTGGGAAAGACGTAGGTCATAAGTAGGCGAGAGAGAGAGATGTAGGGAAAGTTTCTTTCCTTCCCAGAAACCGTTTCTGGAGACATGACAACAGATGGTTCAGTGAAACAGAATCAGAGTCGCTTTTATTACATCTTAACGTACAAGTACGCAAGAGTACGATTCTTAGGCTTGGATCCTCAACAGTCACATAGCAGCATCAATACAAGATCAATAACAAAGTTTGTAATGATAAATAATAATAAGTAGCAACATCAAGTGTTCAGGTGGTGGTGGTACCAGCCACGGTGGTATTGCAAAATAAGAAGATTCAGCAGCCAGTTTGTACAAGCGTTGGCAGGCCTGGCACGGGGGTCGTGCTAGAGCTCTCTCTGGTAACGGGGGTCGTGCTAGAGCTCTCTCTGGTAACGGGGGTCCTGCTAGAGCTCTCTCTGGTAACGGGGGTCGTGCTAGAGCTCTCTCTGGTAACGGGGGTCGTGCTAGAGCTCTCTCTGGTAACGGGGGTCGTGCTAGAGCTCTCTCTGGTAACGGGGGTCCTGCTAGAGCTCTCTCTGGTAACGGGGGTCGTGCTAGAGCTCTCTCTGGTAACGGGGGTCGTGCTAGAGCTCTCTCTGGTAACGGGGGTCGTACTAGAGCTCTCTCTGGTAACGGGGGTCGTGCTAGAGCTCTCTCTGGTAACGGGGGTCGTGCTAGAGCTCTCTCTGGTAACGGGGGTCGTGCTAGAGCTCTCTCTGGTAACGGGGGGCTCGGTTGGCAGTGTGGTAACGTCTGCTCTTGAAACCACATCACATGGTTCACATCAAACCGGGCCATTACACAGGCTGATGAAAAACACCTAAACAACAAATGAAAAAGGAGGTTTTGGGGCCCTTGTAGGAATGTAATCACGTTAATCATCTCTCGTGGTTTCTTGCCTGATCTCGGTGCTTGTTTGGACAGACACAGTGTGGGAAATATTCACAAGGTTCGGTGACTCTGGCTTTTGGTTTACCCACCAACAGATGATCACAACCATATGACAAACTAAAATATATATTTTTGTATGGGAAATTACCATAATTAGACTTCATTATAATTGATATATATATTATCTTTTTGATACAGTTCTATAAAATATTTGTATCAGTTTTATGCAGTCAGATAACATGATGAAGTTGATGAAGCTTCAGGAAGCTCCATGTCCATCTATGGTATTGCGCTGTACGGGGTTGTAGACATTTAAATTCACTCTTCTTCTTCTTGTAGGGTTTGTCATATTGTTTTTTTGTTAAAGTATGTTGCCTGATACTTGACACAATGACACGTGTGATTGATGTATTATTTGTGTGATGTGTCTGGTGCTGATTAACATGACACTATGCTAGCGTGTGTCATCGCTGTCAGACAGCCATTCAGACAGTAATCAAACCTGTTTGTAATCAAACAGCGATTGCAGAATCACTCTGTTATCTGCAAAGGAAAACATAACGTTGGAACCTGGAACCTGCTGCCTCACCTTCCGCTCCCCTGTAGCTCCGGGCCTGACAGCTTATGCAATAAAGTGGATTCCTAGACACCTGGTTATAGCAGGGTTGGAAAAGGGATTCACAGCTAAAAGTGTGAAAACAAGAGTAAAGTGCTGAGAGTTTGTTTTTATATTTAGATGTTTTTATCCAGAGCGATCTATAAGTGAGGCTGAGACTAATCAAAGCATACAATCGATATGGAGCCACTTAAAAATACTTCCAAAGGGCTGCAGCAAGTCTAAACAAGAACATCTACAACGCCTGGATCGTATTGACATATTCAGCCTTGTGTTCGGACTGATAGCCAGTACCAGTATCAGCACAGTCCTACATTTAGAAGAGTTTACGAGAAGCGTATCATGGGTGGTCCTCATGCTCTGTGTACCGAAATGTGTGTGTGTGTGTGTGTGTGTGTGTGTTTGTGCGTGTGTGTGTATAGGTCCCCACATGCTCCGTATTATGAAATGTGTGTGTTCCGGTCCCCATAGGCACAAATGATGAAATGTGTGTGTGTGTGTGTGTGTGTGTTTTTTTAGGTCCCTATATGCACTTTATGATGAACTCTGTGTGAGTGAATGAGTGAGTGTGTGTGTGTGTGTGTGTGTGTGTGAATGAGTGAGTGTGTGTGTGTGTGCGTGCGTGCGTGCGTGCGTGCGTGCGTGCGTGCGTGCGTGCGTGCGTGCGTGCGTGCGTGCGTGCGTGCGTGCGTGCGTGCGTGCGTGAGTGCGTGAGTGTGTGTGTGTGTTTCGGCCCCCATATGCACTTTATAGTGAAATGTGTGTTGTGGTCCTCAGATGAACCGTCCAGTCCCAGCGTTGACCACGACACGCTACCTATCCCCGCCTGCGCTGTCATCTCGGGGACGCCCGTCATCACTACCGTACCTTCCAGCCCCACCGTCACGGCCCCTCTCATTCGCCGACAGCGGTCACATGACCAAGGTGCTGGCTTATTACTGGCTCTGAGTTGGTTTGGATGTTTAGCTACTTTAATAAGTAGCTAGCCAGTTAGCGAGTTCACACATGATCAAATATAACCTATTTATCTAAATGAAATGTTGATGTCTCTAGGAATACTAATCATATTCACACATTGTCGATAATAAGTGATTATTGATCATAATGAAGCTGAATGACCCTCCACCTTTTCTCAACAGGTTCTTTCTGTCTGACGGTGACAGATTCAGATTCTGCTTCCAGGACTGAGAGGTCCAAGTCCTACGATGAGGGCCTGGACCACCACAGGGAGGAGGCCAGAGGGTGAGCCCACCATCCAATCACCAATCAATATTAATCACTTTGTTGTTTATTCACTTAGACATTTTAATCATTTTCAAGTGGGATCCGGTATTTTCACAAAAAGTGCTGGATTTCCATTACCATGGCAAAATGCTTTTTTTCTGTATGGTGTCGGATGACGAATGTAAGATTAAGCGAATTGTCTCAGTGGTTTTTATTGGCCGTTGAGTACTCCGTTAACACCTAATCCTCAAAAATACTAACTTAATCTCCCTGAAGAGGTCAGGGAGAAACCCTGTCAATCTTTTTCATTGCATAGCGGTAACCAATGAACTCACAGTTGTAGGCCTCTTTCAGTGTTGTACACTTTTTACCACTTGAATGTGCTTTTGCTTTTGAGTGATCATTGGTTTTGCGTCCTTGAACGATTCGGTTCTGATCTCTCACAGTCTAATACGCTTCCCTCTCCTCCCTTCCCCCCCACAAAGGTCTCTCATCCCTGGCCTGAAAGGCCTGAAGAAGGTGAGTCCTCTTTGCACCACCCAACCCCACACATAGACCATGTTTACCAGG
>JACYXH010000614.1:810000-817500 GCA_026745465.1 Lota lota | reverse complement strand
ACACACACACACTGCATACCGTTCAGTACACACACACACACACTGCATACTGTTCACTACACACACACACACACTGCATACCGTTCACTACACACACACACACACACTGCATACCGTTCACTACACACACACACACACACTGCATACCGTTCAGTACACACACACACACTGCATACTGTTCACTACACACACACACACACACACTGCATACCGCTCACTACACACACACACACTGTATACCGCTCACTACACACACACACACACACACTGCATAACGTTCACTACACACACACACACACACACACTGCATACCGCTCACTACACACACACACTGTATACCGCTCACTACACACACACACACACTGCATAACGTTCACTACACACACACACTGCATACCGCTCACTACACACACACACACACACACACTGCATAACGTTCACTACATACACACACACACACACACTCCATAACGTTCACTACACACACACATACACACACTGCATACCGTTCACTACACACACACACTGCATACCGCTCACTACACACACACACTGCATACCGTTCAGTACACACACACATAGACACACACACTGCATACCGCTCACTACACACACACACACACACACACACACACACACACACACACACACACACACACTGCATAACGTTCACTACACACACTTAGACACGCACACATACACACACCTACGTCTCACACTGCTCACAGCTCACTATATACAGACACACACCTGCCTCAAACACTGCACACAGTTAACTATACACACACACAATTCACTACACACACACACACACAGACACCTGCCTCAAACACTGCACACAGTTAACTATACACACACACAATTCACTACACACACACACACACAGACACCTGCCTCAAACACTGCACACAGTTCACTACACACACACACACACACACAGACACCTGCCTTAAACACTGCATACAGTTAACTATACACACACACAGTTCACTACACACACACACACAGACACCTGCCTCAAACACTGCACACAGTTAACTATACACACACACAGTTCACTACACACACACACACACACACACACACACACACACACCTGCCTTAAACACTGCACACAGTTCAATACTCTACAACCTTTTGAGTAATGGAAACAATTGGAGTGAAAGTCAGTCTAAGCCGAATCTGTAATGTATACTTTGGGTGAAAATGTGTCCTAAAAGAAACCATGACACAGTTTTTCATACACACTCATTACACCCAGAACACTTTACACCCACTACAAACACACACACACACACACAAACGCCCTCACCATCACACACACCCTTTCCCTCTCTTATTTGTTTACCTGTAATTCCGAATCCTGTCTTGGTAGAAATGGAGGGACCTGAACGTGATCAGCAGTTTGCTCAAGTCCTTCTTCCGGAAGCTTCCTGAGCCGCTGTTTACCAACGGTACGATTCTGAGTTGTGTTAGCAACAAAAACAAAGTGAAACATTCTACATTTAGCAGCTAGCTCACTGTTTGTTGTTTCCTACAGAAAGGTACGGCGACTTCATCGAGGCGAACAGGATAGAGGACCCCGTGGAACGACTCAAAGCTCTCAAACGGCTGGTACGCTACGACGGACTACCACTGGTTGCCTGATTATTCTCCAAATCGTGGTCAAGAAGAGCCAAGATGGCGGGCTTGAACTTATTTTAAAGAACTTCAACTTCCCTATTGCCTGCTAAATGCTTCAAAGGCTGTGCGTTGTGCTTTGTATTGTGTGCTAAACGCTATATAGGATGTGCTTTATATTGGACTCTGTTTGTTAGGCACTTTGCTGTGTGCTGTATTCTAGATATATGGTGTGCGGTATGCTGGTGTATTCCATGTACGGCGTGCTGTATGCTAACGTGTGCCTGTAATAAACTCAATGTGTTCATCTCTCTCCTCTCAGCTGCATGAGCTGCCGGACCACCACTACCAGACCCTCAAGTTCCTCTCCGCTCACCTCAAAGCCGTCGCCGATAACTCAGAAAAGAACAAGGTGTGAATTCAGAAGTCGCTGCTAGTAGTGATCTGTTCTCAGGGTAAAGCTAAAGCACTTTTGTTTCATCTCATTGTGGTTGTTTGTTGTGTGTGCTGTGTGTGTGTGTGCCTGTGTGTGTGCCTGTGTGTGTGTGTGCCTGTGTGTGTGTGCCTGTGTGTGTGTGTGTGCCTGTGTGTGTGTGTGTGCCTGTGTGTGTGTGCCTGTGTGTGTGTGTGCCTGTGTGTGTGTGCCTGTGTGTGTGTGTGTCAGATGGAGCCCAGGAACCTGGCCATTGTATTCGGTCCCACGCTGGTGCGCAGGTCAGAGGACAACATGACCGACATGGTGACTCACATGCCGGACCAGTACCGCATCGTAGAGACCCTCATACACAACGTGAGCACCTCTACCTGTCTGTCTCCTGTCTCTCTCTCACCTGTCTGTCCCGTCTCTCACCTCTACCTGTCTGTCTCCTGTCTCTCACCTGTACCTGTATGTCTCCTGTCTCTCACCTCTACCTGTCTGTCCCGTCTCTCACCTGTACCTGTCTGTCTCCTGTCTCTCACCTCTACCTGTCTGTCTCCTGTCTCTCACCTGTACCTGTCTCTCACCTGTACCTCACCTGTACCTGTCTGTCTCCGGTCTCTCACCTGTACCTGTCTGTCTCCTGTCTCTCACCTGTACCTGTCTGTCCCGTCTCTCACCTGTACCTGTCTGTCTCCTGTCTCTCACCTCTACCTGTCTGTCCCGTCTCTCACCTGTACCTGTCTCTCACCTGTACCTCACCTGTACCTGTCTGTCTCCGGTCTCTCACCTGTACCTGTCTGTCTCCTGTCTCTCACCTCTACCTGTCTGTCCCGTCTCTCACCTGTACCTGTCTGTCTCCTGTCTCTCACCTCTACCTCTCTCACCTGTACCTGTCTGTCTCCTGTCTCTCACCTGTACCTCTCTCACCTGTACCTGTCTGTCCCGTCTCTCACCTGTACCTCTCTCACCTCTACCTGTCTGTCCCGTCTCTCACCTGTACCTCTCTCACCTCTACCTGTCTGTCTCCTGTCTCTCACCTGTACCTCTCTCACCTCTACCTGTCTGTCTCCTGTCTCTCACCTGTACCTCTCTCACCTCTACCTGTCTGTCCCGTCTCTCACCTGTACCTCTCTCACCTGTACCTGTCTGTCTCCTGTCTCTCACCTGTACCTGTCTGTCTCCGGTCTCTCACCTGTACCTGTCTGTCTCCCGTCTCTCACCTGTACCTGGAATGTTTCATTGGGTTGTAATTGCTTCTACTCTTTTATTGGTGTTTTAGCTGTAATCTGTATTGTTTTCTTTTATCTTTAGTTATTTTAACATAATTTTATTATTATTGTTGTGAAGTATCTTGTGATCCTCTCGTATGAAATGTGCTGTATTTATAATGTTTGACTTGACCACATAGACACATGGTCACCTGTCCCGTGTTGAGGGTCCTCCTGGGGAGAGGGTTAGGGTTAACCCCTCCTGGGGAGAGAGTAACTCCTTCTCTTCCTCTCGTCTTTCTATTGCAGTACGATTGGTTTTTCACCCACGAGGACAGTGAGGACCCAGTGGTGGGTAGAGCTGCATCGCCTTTACATTCTCTCTCTCTCTCTCTCTCTCTCTCTCTCTCTCTCTCTCTCTCTCTCTCTCTCTCTCTCTCTCTCTCTCTCTCTCTCTCTCTCGTCACCCCTTCCCACGTACTTTCCAAAATACAATACCAACAATCCCTCGTTTAAAAGCATCCATGGTGGTTTAATTACGCCCCAAATGTAACTTAGCAACCACACACGCACTTGACCGAACTGAACATGGACATTTCAAACTTGTTTAGCTCTCGTGTCTCCTCACTTTCCCACCACCAACCAATTCTAGGCAATTCACTTGTATTTGTGTAGCCCTTAATCACAGTTCCAGTCTCAAAGGGCTTAACAGGCCATACATTTCTGACAACCCCCCAGCCCTAGCCTCCCACAGAGCAAGGAAAAACTCCCTTGATTAGCATGGAAGAAATCTTGAGAAGGAACACAGAGTGGGGGATCCCACCTTCCAGGGATGGTTAGGGGTGCAATGGGTGCCATAATTGATATTGCATACAAGCAACATTTTAATTTGTCTATGGTGATGGGGTCCAGTCGCAGTCACCGCAACACGCTGAATTAGACGGGGAAAGGTGCACACAAAACATGTAGACATTTCCATTCAGGGCATTTAGCAGACGCTTTTATCCAAAAGTACTTAGAAAAGGTACATTCGTCAGAAGAAAGAGAAACAACAATATATCGCTGTCGGTACAACTGCTAATCTAGTGCCTACACAATCAGAAACATGCACCTGTTCAGACACTCCTCCAGACCAACGTGTGTGTTTTCCTCTCCTCGTGCCAGGGTTAGGGTTAGGGTCAGACACACACTCCTCCAGACCAACGTGTGTGTTTTCCTCTCCTCGTGCCAGGGTTAGGGTCAGACACACACTCCTCCAGACCAACGTGTGTGTTTTCCTCTCCTCGTGCCAGGGTTAGGGTTAGGGTCAGACACACACTCCTCCAGACCAACGTGTGTGTTTTCCTCTCCTCGTGCCAGGGTTAGGGTCAGACACACACTCCTCCAGACCAACGTGTGTGTTTTCCTCTCCTCGTGCCAGGGTTAGGGTTAGGGTTAGACACACTCCTCCAGACCAACGTGTGTGTTTTCCTCTCCTCGTGCCAGGGTTAGGGTTAGGGTCAGACACACACTCCTCCAGGGTTAGGGTTAGGGTCAGACACACACTCTTCCAGACCAACGTGTGTGTTTTCCGCTCCTCGTGCCAGGGTTAGGGTTAGGGTCAGACACACACTCCTCCAGACCAACGTGTGTGTTTTCCTCTCCTCGTGCCAGGGTTAGGGTCAGACACACACTCCTCCAGACCAACGTGTGTGTTTTCCGCTCCTCGTGCCAGGGTTAGGGTTAGGGTCAGACACACACTCTTCCAGACCAACGTGTGTGTTTTCCGCTCCTCGTGCCAGGGTTAGGGTTAGGGTCAGACACACACTCCTCCAGACCAACGTGTGTGTTTTCCTCTCCTCGTGCCAGGGTTAGGGTTAGGGTCAGACACACACTCCTCCAGACCAACGTGTGTGTTTTCCGCTCCTCGTGCCAGGGTTAGGGTTAGGGTCAGACACACACTCCTCCAGACCAACGTGTGTGTTTTCCTCTCCTCGTGCCAGGGTTAGGGTTAGGGTCAGACACACACTCCTCCAGGGTTAGGGTTAGGGTCAGACACACACTCCTCCAGACCAACGTGTGTGTTTTCCGCTCCTCGTGCCAGGGTTAGGGTTAGGGTCAGACACACACTCCTCCAGACCAACGTGTGTGTTTTCCGCTCCTCGTGCCAGGGTTAGGGTTAGGGTCAGACACACACTCCTCCAGACCAACGTGTGTGTTTTCCGCTCCTCGTGCCAGGGTTAGGGTTAGGGTCAGACACACACTCCTCCAGACCAACGTGTGTGTTTTCCGCTCCTCGTGCCAGGGTTAGGGTTAGGGTCAGACACACACTCCTCCAGACCAACGTGTGTGTTTTCCGCTCCTCGTGCCAGGGTTAGGGTTAGGGTCAGACACACACTCCTCCAGACCAACGTGTGTGTTTTCCGCTCCTCGTGCCAGGGTTAGGGTTAGGGTCAGACACACACTCCTCCAGACCAACGTGTGTGTTTTCCTCTCCTCGTACCAGATGGCGTCGCGGGATGAGAGCGCGGTGGAGTCCCAGCCCGTGCCCAACATCGACCACCTGCTGACCAACATCGGGCGCACGGGCGCGTCGCAGGGTGAAGTGTCAGGTAACACCCCCCCCCCCCCCCCCCCCTTAGTCTCGCAGCTCAACGCGCCTTTATATCCTGTGATGATGATGATGATGGTTATGATGATCATGCTCCTCCTTCCCTACCCCCCCACCCCCCTCGTTATTTTCGGCTGTTGGATAAAAGAAAAGGGTCCGTATTTATGTGACTTACTTTGACTCAAAAGGCCTGGGGAAGAGTGGGCAAATGATTGGTGTTCTCCTTTTCATTGGTGTGTGAGTGAGTGTGTTAGTCCGTGAAACAGCGAGTGACGAAGTGGGATGAAAGCATGATGTTATAAATAACTTGCCTGCACTTGTACTTTTGCTCCTGCAGGGCTCTCCCCTCTCTGATGTGTATGTAGAATAATATGCATCTCTCTCTGTGTCCCCTTAGATCTCCTTATGTTAGACCCTGCTTTAAGGGGGTACGTGTTATCTCCCCATGCTTAAACCTGCACTATGTAGCTTTGCTGCTCGTCCAAGATAAACGTTTTCCATAGACTGCAGGCATTCACTGCCGCACAAAGCTATGGTTTGGAATGTTTTCCTTATTGCGGACATCCCCAACAAAATGATCAGAGGTGTAGTATGGAAAGTCATGGGCAGATAGACTTTCACACCGCCTGCTCCTCTACCCCATCAGACGTGTTGCTAGACGATAGAGTGTTGGCTGCATGGTGCAGGTTTATGAACCCAATCCCTCTAGGCTTTAGCCCTGTTGCACTAACCCACCATGCTCTTAACCCTTAAGACTGGAACTAGACCAACGCCAAACCAGGCCAGACTAGACACGACCAGACAAGACCATACTAAACCAGACCAAACTAAACCAGACCAGACCAAACTAAGCCAGACCAAACTAAACCAGAACAAACTAAACAAGACCAGACCAGACCAATCTAATTCAGATCAGACAAACCTAAACCAAACCAGACTGGACCAGACCAAACCAGACTAGACCAAACTAAATCAAACCAGACCAGACCAAACTAATCGAAACCAGACCGGACCGGACCAGACCAAACTAGTCGAAACCAGACCGGACCGGACCAGACCAAAGTAGTCGAAACCAGACCGGACCAGACCAAACAGCACAAACTGTCCGGTCCAGTGAGCGAGTGTGTTTTTTTAAAGCGTGAGGCGGCTCTCTGGTCCCTGTCTGTCTGTAGTGAGGCTCTGTCGCATCTCCTAGAGGCTTTTGCATCACACACCATCACTCATCTTGACACAGGCCAAGTGGGCGGGGTCTATCGCGCCGTGATGTCACTGATGGACTCCCTCATGTCCGCCATGGGCAGCTGGGACTGTAGGAGGAAGGAGACGTGTTGCCCCCACTGTAGCTGCCTCCTCTGCACCGCGCCACACTTCTGTTGAGCGCGCCGCCCAGCTCTCCAGACGAGACAACCCGCGGAAACAAAAAGGGGGCGAGAGAGAGGGAGAGAGGGGGGGTGTGAACAAAGAAAGAAAGAGAGAGAGAAGCAGAGAAAGGTGGAATGTACAGGGGCCAGCGACACGGTACGGTATAGTTTCCTAGCATACATGTGCGCCCAGAGAGCTGGTACTGTCTGAACGGTGTCTCCTCTCCTCACTGTCTCACCACAAGCCTGCCAACGGGAGAGATAGACCGGTAGGGACCCTGGCTCCTCCCCTCTCCTCCC